>CM036592.1:57742-116577 GCA_020745705.1 Hemiprocne comata
TGGTGAGGGAGCATTCCAATCTCCACTCTAGGATACGGTCCCGCAGTGCCCGTTGCTCTGTGAGAGGCGAGCGCCGCGTGTGCGCCCTCGGTTTCATTCACAAACCTCTCCGTTGTGGGGGGGAAGTCGCGGAAGCATCCTGGCAGCCGGTAGCCCTGATATCGGCCCACGACACAGGGCCACTGTCACAGTCCAACGGCTTCAGTAGCAGTCCGCCGGAAGTCGTGGAAGCATCCTGACAGCCTGTTGGCCATGGCCATGTGCAGAGGGTTGTAGAACATCTCCAAGGATGGCCTGCCCAGGCCTCTTGGGGTGGCAGCACAGAACCCTACCCACTGGGTATTCCACCAAGTGCCCCAACACCTGCCCAGAAGAAAACCCCCCCATCGCTTCCACATGCAGCCAACAAGTGTTTTTAACCCCAGCTCTGGCTTCTCTGCCTGTTGGCCAGGGGGCAGCGGGCAGTTGGCAGTGTCCTGTTTCCCGAGGCCTGACCCCCATCAGCGCCACTGCTCCTGGCCTCTTTTGCCTTGTTTCTTTGGCTTGGGCACTGAATTCGTCCTCCTCCTTTTCTCTGCAGACTCCATGAACTGCACAGACTGGCTGTGGAGATCACGGCCCTGCCACGGGGACCTGCTCCACTTCCTCTTCCTCAGCAGGATATGCTCCTGAGCAACAGGGGCTAGTGGAGCCCTCAGGGAGCTGCTGTTGGAAGGCCCTGGAGATGCTTCACCACTGGGAGCGCCCTCACGACAGGGAGGACCAGTCCTCCTCCTCCTCCCTGCTGAGCTGGTGCAGTCTGTGCTGTCCACGAACTCCATGGAGGAGTGGGCACAGGCTGGCGCCGGGGAGGAAGCAGCCCTGTCTCCAGTATTCAGATCAGAGTGCCTGGAAAGAAAGAGAGTGGTCCCTGTTTAGAGCTGTCCTTGCAGCCCCCTCAGGGCTTCAGTCACTTTCTTGCAGCAGTATCGACAACAGAGAGAAGACAGAACCAAGGCTACAAATGGCAAATTCCACTGGGGTCTTTCCAGCAGGTCTGCCCCTCCTGCTGGAGCACAACCTCCTCTTGATACCCTCTGCGGCCTCCTAAGTAGAAGCTGGCAGCAGGGCAGCAGTGTAAAGCCCAGCCAGGACAGATAAGGACTGACGTGGGGCAGCTGGGGTTTGACAGCGTTGAATGACACGGGCAGGAATTGTCTCCTCTGACAGCAAGAGGAAAGCTCAGGGGGGGTGAGAAGAAAAAGAGCAAAACTGGGAAGAGGAAACATGTTCTGAGCACACTAACACTGGTTATTACCTGACATAAAACAGTAAATAGGCTTGCTGCCTGAGAGCTGTGTTAGTGCCACAACGCCTCACAGACAAGTCGTCCATCTTGTACCACAGCCCGTCGCTGGCCTGCAAGGAAGGCATTGATATGGGGAGGTGAGCTGCCTGGTGTCTCCACAAAAACACAGGCAGAAAACTACAGCACCAAGAGCATGCCAAAACCATCCAATCCAGCCCATCTGGAGACCTTCTCTTCCAAACCCTTGGCTGCCAGGAGCAGTGCCGGGAAAGCTTGTCTTCCTCAGGACACACTTTTCCCTTGTCAGGAAGGAAGTGGCTCTTACCTTGATGTAGCAGAAGTAGTGTCCCGAGTGGCAGCTGACGCCCTTGTGCACCAGGACAGCATACAAGGAGTACTGGAGTGGTTCTTCTGCTGCCTGGGACATGTATGGCCCAAGATCCAAGAACTCGGGATACTTCACAATCTATGGAGAGACCAAGAGGGTTCAGAACCCATCCTGAAATGCGTCATGAAACAGCCTTCCAAGACCAGGGGCCAGAGGTGCAGAAATACATCTCTGGGGCTGATCAACCCTTGGTTTTCCCTAAAGCTTCATGTCACAGTGTGAGTGGCAGGAAACTCCTCTCAGCCTAAGCAGCTCTGTCGGAGCAAAGTCCATGCGTGTCCTCCCATGGGAACTCTCCCCTCCCCAGAAGGGAACAGGAAAAACTCACTAGGAACAACCCATGGGAGAGCCTCCTCCTTTGGGAAATCTCCTGCTCCGGGCAGAGAAATTTGCACTCCAACTGCCTGCGTACCTTGGTGATCTTGGTGATCTTCCCACCAGTGAAACCTGCAACCCTCTTCAGAGCCAGTGTGAGAACCTTGGGCGCACTGTGGATGGTCGAGGTCTTGGAGGCGACAGCCATCTGGCCACAGCTGGAAACCAAGCACAGAGCCAAGTGCTGAGATAGGCCCTTGAAATGCCCCCTCTCTTGCCCCAAGAAGGCCAGACAAGCTTTCACGTCCCCCACATCCCTACACTCCGTTAAGAACATTCAGCTACAGAGGCTTCCCTGAAACAAAGCTGTGTCTCACTGGGCACCCCCTTGGTGAAAGGCCAACTGATAAGACATGCCAAACCTTAGGGCAGGATCTAGTATCTAAGGTGTGGTGAGCAATCATCTTACCAGCCACATCTATAGTCACCGTTGACACCCAGCATCTCGGGCTTCACAAAGTTCTGCAGGGCTTCAGTGATGGATGCAGCTGCCTGGAGGAGGGAGAAAAGAGAGTGCTGAGCTGAGGGAAATGCTCTCACCCAACCACTTCCCAGGAGCTAACAAGAAGACCCAGCTGGCTGAGGAGACCCACCATCAACCCACAAGCAGTGCCCAGCAAGAGGCAGGAAGAGGGCATTCTGCTGCACACTTCCCTCATTTCCTGGGGATTCCTGGGGCTGCCAAGAGCTCCCTCCCAGGGGCACCACTTGGTTCAGCTCCCGGTGCTGTGCAGGGTCACCAAAGTGAAGACAACCCAACTCATCAATCCTGGGAGCCAGATGGGTGCTGAGAGGGGGCAGAGGGAAGAAGGAGGAGAGGTGGAAGAAGGGTGCAGAGGGGACAATGTGTGTTTGTTCAGCTCAAAGCCAGCACCTGCAGGGAGATCACTGCCATGGCCTCCGCAGCAGGACACAGGCCGTGCCCCTTCCCACCCACCACCGAGCTCTCCTGTGCCCCCAGGATACGTTTTTCAGCCAACTGCCTGGATGCTGGAAAGCTACAGGGGCCCTGGGACAGTTGGAAATGCAATTAGAAACCCTCTCACCTTTATATCCAGAAGGACATCCAGGAAGGGCTCAAAGGCCTCGGAAGCCGCTCCGCAGCTCAGGCAGGTGACTGGAAGGCAAAGGGGAAAGCTCAGCGACAGGGGAAGGGAGCGACTGTGCCAGCCCTGCTCCTCACGCCTCCCCTGCCAGGCACACAGCAGCTGTTTCTCATGGGCAGACAGAAGGGCACAGACAGTTCCAAGGAGAGCAGGAATGGTGGAAAAGTACCTGTGGATCTCAGAAAGCTCCCAAATATCTGATGGACAATGGTTGATTGAGAAGACACGTCCAAGCTGGAAAGAAATGGGGAGGCAGAGAGTTATCTCTTCTAGGAGTTTTGCTTTCTCTGAAGAGCCTGGGCCCAGTTTTTCCTTGGGGGGAGCCCATCAAGAGTCCAAAGGGCTGGGGAACAGGGAAAAGGTCATTTGCTTGTGCTTACCCACTGCTCTCAGGCAGACAAGCTCTCTGCATGGCATCGAGAATGCATCGCAAGAAGTCGTGGGCATCTTCCTGCCTGCCCAGCTGGAAATGGTCTCCTATGTCTAAGAAAGAAGAATTGAGTAGTTCTGTCCTACAAGAGGAGAAGAAAACATGGCAAAGCACCTGCAACAACTTACATGGGAGAAGACTGAGGATGTCACAAGGCAGGATGGAAGTGGCTCCAGGACGCAGGACCTGGTCAATGTGATCTTGCACTCTGCACATGATGCAGGAGTGTGGCTGACCACCTGAAGAGGAAGGGAAGCTTCTCAGGTTAGCAAAATAGCCACAGCAATGGGAAACCTAGTGGAGATCTGGAAGTTGTAACAACAGTCTCCACTCCTCTTCTCTCAAGGGGCCAATGTCCCAACAAGCCCGGCACCCTGTAGGGTGTAGAAAACTTTCTCCAGAGGGATGCTGAACTGACAAGTTTCCTGTGCAATGAGCAAAGAGGGTTGAACTGGCAGGAATGGAGACCTGGGGCTAGAATGAGGTGCCTTTCTGGGGAGGAGCACACCCAGATGTGCCAAGCAGCTTCTAGGCTTGAGTGTTCCAATGACACCAGCACAGGCAGGGGGCTGACAAGGGCTGCTTTTCTCCTCCATCCAATTCCACATGCTGGGAATCCCTGGGAAGCGCCCAACTCACAGGTACTCACAGGCCTCGCTGTGCTCTCGAGAGAGCAGGTAGTTGGCCAAAGGGGGGGTGTACGTCAGGCACTGCAGCACTGAGTTGAGGTAGCAGGTACTGCCGATGTTCTGGAGTCCTGCTCCAACCCCCGGTCTTTGCTGCCAGTCCGTTCTTCCTTGTGGAGCCATCATCTTGGCAATGACTGCAGAGAAATGACATGGGAAAAGAGATGAGACCATTTGGTTGCCTAAGAGCACCTTTTATAAGCTGAGTTCTCTACAGGAGCACCCAGGGCAACCAGCCCAAACCTCCAAGCCAGAAACGCCAGGGGAAGCCTGACACTGCCACTGAAATGGGCTGGTCCACAGTCACCTTTGGGAAGTAGCCTGTTCCCCTGCTTTGCCCCAAGGCCAACAAACACACAGTGGGACTAGTGTGCAGAGCTCTGGCTACCTTCCTTTTCCTCTAGAGTCCTAACTGGCTTATCAGGTCAAGCTTTCCCTTTTCCTGATGGTCTCTGGGTGAAAACAGGCCAGCAGCCAGCACAGAAGGTAGCCCTGCTGACGGCAGATCTTCCTATGGGCAATGTCATCTCTCCCAGTATTGCCCATAGTGACACAGGAGGGACACAACCTGCTTTCCTGCATCTCATCCCAGCCCCCTGGCTAAGTCTGGCTGCTGTCAGGAATACCCCAGAATTCCCTCTAGGCTGCCAGCACCTCAAAACTCAGGGCTGCAGCCCCAGCCACGGCCCCTGCCTCTGGGCACTCACAAAGCCCAGACCTGCTGGGGATGCCGCTACTCACAGGAGTTGTTCCCCATGGTGGCCATCGCCCCTCTCGGGAGCGGAGGGGGAATATCTCTGGAGGACAACAGCTGTCAGGATGTGCTCCAGAAACAAGATCAATGCCAGTCCCGTCACCATTTAATGGCAAATTGTAGCTCAACGAAGGGATTAAAAAATACCCCCGTTGAAAGTCACAGACCAGTAGCCACCACCAGCAGTGTCCCGGTGGGGCTGGTACCTGCTGCAGAGCTGTCCCTGTCCCAGGACACCACCCGACAGCAGTTCCCAAGGCCCTCTGGACAGACTGCCTGCTGTGTCCCCTTCTCTGCAGAGGCCCTGCTGCTGGCCTGTGGCCAGCGTTAGCTGCAGTGCCCTCTGGCTCTCCAGCCCACACTTGCCCACCTTGCATGCAGGAGCCACCGGCTTTCGGCCGCTGCTTTCACAGCTGCCTTGGCCGTGCTCCTTTTCTGTCTCTATTCTTCCCACAGCCCTCAAGGTGGGCTTCTTGTCATTCCTGGCTGAGCCCAGCGCCTCAGACTGCGCTGCCACCCCCTCCTTACCCAGCCAAGAGATCAGCATCAGCACTGAGGGAACCCCACCCACAGCCCTGGCCAGCCTGGAAAGGTGGAAGGGCTCAGCCTAGGGCTCAAAAAGGACAGACCAGCCCAGCCTTTTTTCCTGTATCAACCTACTCTATCATCTGTCCTGGAAGTCCAGTCAGAATTACCTTGTAAAGAGGAGGGAAGCTGAGGAGAGAGAGGTGGGCAGGAAATGATCGATGCTGGGGAAAAAGGAGGCAGGCCCGTAGCCAGTGAAGACAGACAGGCCCGTAGCCAGTGAAGACAGGCCTGTAGCCAGTGAAGACAGGCCTGTAGCCAGTGAAGACAGACAGGCCCGTAGCCAGTGAAGACAGACAGGCCCGTAGCCAGTGAAGACAGGCCCGTAGCCAGTACCAATGAAGGAGCTAGGTTATCCCGAAGGCCAGCTCACACCAAGTGGCTGTCACTGCCCCGCATCTCGGGCTTTTAAGCCCCGGTCAGGTGACGTCACAATCACCGGGCAGGTGCCACCCTTTGTGACATAATGGGGTTGCCTGGCAGTGTGTGCCCTCCAGCCCATCTGGCTGCCACAGCCTGGTCACCCCCTGCAGCCACTGGGCTTCCCCCCGGCAGGGAAGGGCAGTTGTTCCCCAGCCGAGCTCCTGCCTCTGCCAGGAGCTGCACAGCTGGGTGAATCAAACCCTGCCCAGGGCTGGGTGCCTGTTCACAGCCTGGGCTGGCACACGTGGCTGGACAAGGGTTTCTTCTCTAGTCTTCCGAGGGATGGGACTGTGTCTGTGGAACTAGTGGCAGGAGATAAGGCAGAGCAGACAGGGGTTGGGTTATGAGGGTGATGAGGTCAGAGCCTAGGGGTCAATGGTGATGGATGGATGGAGTCCTCCCCGGATGTTGGCCATGGATGGAAGAGAAGGGAAGAAGAAGCAGGAAGGAAGTTGTCTTCTGTGATCTCTGACCTTCCTCGGAGCTTACGTAGATATATGGAATGGAATAGCTTAGGCCAATTCTGCTGTCTGTCTAGTCCAGCTGCCCTACGGGGGGGTCATAGATACTCTCCTGCTCTCAGTAGCATCTGTAGTGGCAGATTCACTGAGTAGAACAAACTGACATTCACATCTCAGCAGAAACATCAACATCCCAGTGTTATCAGTCCACTAGCTGGAACACTTGTTGCTAGTTAAAAGAGAGCTCACTGAAGGAAAAAAAATCAGTAAAAGGAAAATTAGCTTCATCCTGGCTCAAACCAGGACAACTGGGAGCACCACACAGCTGGTACAAACAGGTCCAGACTATTCCTAAACTGTCTAGATGATAACTTTATGGTACAGGTGTTGAGAGAACCAACCAGGAAAGGTGTCTTCCTTGATTTGTTACTTGTAAACAGAAAAGGTCTCGTGGATGAAGTGGAGATTGGAGGCTGCCTCGGCCACAGTGACCATGAAGCAGTCAAGTTTAACATCTATGGTACTAGGAGGAAAACTAACAGTAAGACCTCCACTCTGGACCTCAGGAAAGCAGACTTCAGGTTGCTTGGGGAATTGCTTGGCAAGGTCTCCTGGGAAAAAGAGTTTCAGGGTGCTGGGATCCAACAGCGCTGGTCACTCTTTAAGCACCACCTCCTAAGATGACAAGACCAGGCAATTCCAAAATGCTGGAAGTCAAGCAGGCAAGGTAGAAGGCCACCCTGCCTGAGCAGGGACCTCCTACTAAAACTAAGGCACCAAAGGAAGGTGTATAGACAGTGGAAGGAAGGACAGACAACATGGGAAAACTGTAGAGATGCTGTTCGACACTGTAGGGCAGAAATCCGTGCAGCTAAAGCTCAACTAGAGTTGAAGCTGGCTTGCACTGTGAAGGATAATTAAAAGGGCTTTTAAAAATATGTTAATAGCAAAAAAGCAGGCCAGAAATAACATTGGCCCATTACTTGATGATCATGGACACCTGATAAACAGGGATATAGACAAGGCAGAGATGTTTAATGCTTTCTTCACCTCTGTTTTCAACACTGATGATGGGCTTAAGCACCCCCAGAGGCCTGGGCTAGAGAACCATGACTGGGCAAACGACAGTCTCCCAGTCAGCCCTGAGCTTGTGTGGGATTTGCTGCTCCAGCTGGATCCTTACAAGTCAATGGGACCTGATGAGATTCATCCAAGGATACTTAAAGAGCTAGCAGAGGTCATAGCGATACCACTCTCAATGATTTGAGAAATCTGGGGAGGTACCAGTTGACTGGAAGCTGGTGGCAAATGTCCCAATCTTGAAGAAGGGCAGCAGGGATGACCCCGGTAATTACAGGCCTGTTAGTCTCACTGCAGTGCCTGGTAAGATTATGGAGAAGATTATTCTGGGAGCTATTGAAAAACACCTAAAAGACAACAGAGTCATTGGTCCCAGCCAACATGGGTTTGTTAGAGGAAGGTCCTGCTTGACCAACTTGATTTCTTTCTATGACAAGGTTACCCACCTAGTTGACCAAGGGAAGCCAGATGTTGTAATCTTTCTGGATTTCAGAAAAGCCTTTGATACCGTCTCTCACAGTATCTTTAAACAAAATGTCCAGCATCCAGCTGGACAAGCACATAATACATTGGGTGAGTAATTGGCTGATGGGTTGAGCTCAAAGAGTCCTAGTAAATGAGGCTACATCAGCCTGGCGCCCAGTGACTAGCGGGGTTCCACAGGGATCCATCTTAGGGCCAGTACTCTCTAATATATTCATAAATGACTTAGATGCAGGACTTGAAGGCCTACTTATTAAGTTCGGAGACGACACTAAATTGGGAGGAGCAGTTGACACTCTTGAGGGCAGAGAGGCCCTGCAGAGGGATCTGAACAAATTAGAGAGCTGGACGGTCGCCAATGGCATGAAGTTTAACAAGGAGAAGTGCTGGATTTTGCACCTGGGACGCGGTAACCCTGGATATACAGACAGTCTGGGGAGTGAGAGGCTGGAGAGCAGCCCTGCAGAGAGGGACCTGGGGGTTCTGGTGGATGGCAGGTTGAACATGAGCCAGCAGTGTGCCCTGGCAGCCAGGAGGGCCACCCGAGTCCTGGGGTGCATCAAGCAGGCACAGCCAGCCTGTCAAGGGAGGTGATTGTCCCACTTTACTCTGCACTGGTGGGGCCCCATCTTGAGTCCCGTGTGCAGTTCTGGGCGCCACAGTACAAAAAGGATATGAAGCTGCTGGAGAGTGTCCAGAGGAGGCCCACAAGGTTGGTGAAGGGTTTGGAGGGGATACCGTATGAGGAGCGGCTGAAAGCACTTGGTCTGTTCAGCCTGGAGAAGAGGAGACCGAGGGGAGACCTCATGGCAGTTACTGCTTCCTCACTAGGGAAGGTGGAGGAGCAGGCACTTGTGGAGAATAGTCAGGGGAAAAGAAAAAGGGGCCTCCGTTGGCTGTTAGGGAACAGATAGGAACAGCAGCAGCACTGGGAATGTTGATATAGGGTAGAACACTGCTTATTGTATCCTTGATGTGTGATTGGTTACATCCTGGGAACCCAAGGATCTGTGTGTGTTAACAAGCAAGTGTGAGGTTGTTTACATATCTCCGTGTTCCGGTTGTTTGCTCTCTGTTCCCACGGTAAAGCTTATAGAGGTGATTTTCCCAAAATAAAGTCAGTCCATCTCCTTTTACCCTGGAGTTCGTGTCTCCATCCACCGCCACAGGCACTGACCTCTTCTCTCTGGTGACCAACGATAGGACCCGAGGGAATGGTAGGAAGATGTGCAGAGGGAGGTTTAGGTTGGACATTAGGAGAGGATTCTCCACCCAGAAGGTGGTGGAGCACTGGAATAGGCTCCCCAGGGAAGCAGTAATGGCACCAAGCCTGACAATATTCAAGAAACATTTGGACAATGCCCTCAGGGACATGGTATGAACCTTGGGGTTGTCCTGTTCTGGGGTGGGAGTTGGACTTGGTGACACAGGCTGTCCGAGGAGGTGTTTGAGCCACTATCCCTGGATACATCTAAAAAGACAGATGTGGTGGCAGGGGACAGGGTTTGGTGGTGGACATGGCAGAGCTAGGGTAGTGGTTGGACTTAATGATCTTGAAGGTCTTTTCCAACCAGAATGATGATACTATGATACTAGGACACTATGACACTTGTGCAGCCCAGTCCAGTGGGAGGTGTCCCTGCCCTTGCTGGGGGTTGGAACTAAATTATCTTTAAGGTCCCTTCCAACCCAAACCATTCTATCAGTCTATGATTCTAAGATGTCACACAAGAACTGAATCTCACAAAACAGAACTTCAACATGGTCATTTTCTCTAGACAAGACAGATTCAGCCCAGCCGCAGTGAGTTTCCAGAAGGCCTAATTCTACCTTAATATTCCACTGAACAGTTGGACAGTTGGATAGGTTTCAAATCCATCCTTTTCCCTGTGAGGTTCTTTGCTTTCAGCACAGCCCCTGGCACTCTCCATGATTCACAGATTGACAGATGGAGAGAATGGTTTGAGTTGGAAGGGACCTTAAAGTCTGCAGGCATTTGGGGGAGACTGCAGGGGTTTGGGGGCATCTTCAAAGGTTTTTGGGGGTCTGCAGTTGTTCAGGGACGGTCTGCAGGTTTAGGGTGGGGTCTTCAAGGGTTTGGGGAGTTCCACAGGTTTTTAGGAGTTCCACAGGTTTTTACGGGTTCCACAGGTTTTTAGGAGTTCCACAGGTTTTTAGGGGTTCCACAGGTTTTTAGGGGTTCTGCACAGGTTTGGGGGGCTCTGCATGAGATTTGGGGGAGTCTGAAGAGATTTGGGGGGGTATGCAGAGTTTTCGGTATCTGCAGAGATTTGAGGGGATCTGCAGGGGGTTGGGGGAGTCTCCAGTGTTTGAGGGGGGTCTGCAGGGGTTTGGGAGGTTTGCAGGTCTCTGGCCTTCCCTTGCTCATCCAGGCTCCAGTCCAGCAACCTGCTTTGCTTAAAAAAGATTTGCCAGACCTAGAGAAAAGTGGTCCCAGCTCACAGACTTGCTTTGAGTTTGGGCTCCAGTGCCTGGGATTCAGAGGCTTTCCAACCTTTCTGGAGGGGGGCCACTTCCCTTCAGAATCTGACAGTCATATTAAAGTAGTTCTTCCCGTAAGTCACCTGTAACCAGCAGGCAGAGCTTGATGGGCTTAGTCAGCAGCTCAAGCAGAACTCTCCCACCAATGACTCCTCGGCTCCTCTGCCCCCTGAGCTGGGGAGGAGGACAGGGAATGGGGCTGCAGGTGGCCCACAGCGCCTGGTCTCTGCCACCCCTTTGCCCTCACCCTGTTCCCCTACTCCTGTCTGGGCCCTGCAGCTCCAGCCAGAGACCCTGCTCCTTTATGGGCTCCTCTGCAGGGGCTTCAGCTTCTTGATGGCTGTTGGAGGGTAACAGCATTAATGGCTGGGTCCTCTTGTGGGCCTCCATTTCACAGAATCAGCAGCTACTTGAGGCTGGCCAGGAGCTCAGCTGGAGGGTGAAGTCACCTGGTCCCACCCCCCTTCTCAAGCAGGGTGTGGGGAACGGACCATTTTCCCTTCCTCCCACATAAGATTAAATGGAATGGCTTTCAAGCCAGCAAAGTGCCTTTTGCTGATTTAGCCAAGGACGAACTGAAACAGAACTGGCAGAAAAACAGGTAACAGGCTAGAGGACTGCCCCTGAAAGACTAAGCACCTGGCCCTGCTAATTGGCTAAGTCGAACAGACGATGTTATCTGAAAAAGAAAGCAAGCTGTGCCGGAGAACCAGAGAATTCTTCTTCGTCTGCCAGACTCAGTGACAGGCCGAGCTGCCTGCGAGTGCTGCAGCCGCTGCGCAGGGGGGCCTGTGCCCGCTCACGGGGGATCGCCGCTTGCTGCTCGCCGGAGTCTGTCTGCTTGCAAGGAGTCGCTGCCCGAACCAGAACCGAGCTTGCTGTGCCCACCTGCCGTGCCTGCCTGTTACCTGCTGGGGGGTCGCCCCGCCGCCGGGTCGCCGGAACACTGGTCACGTTCTCACTGCAGAAGGAGGGTACACACCCACCCACCCACCCACACCCACACCCACACACACACCCACACCCACACCCACCCCACCCACCCACACACCCACACACACACACACACACCACACACCGACACACACACACCCGACACACACACACCGACACACACACACACTGTTATGGTTTGGGAAACCCCGGCATTGTGTTGGACACCTATCGGAGAGAGAGGGGTCCTTAGCACCCTGAGAGACTGGCAGGGGTCAGTATTCCCACCCACTTCCTGTCACAATCTATAAAAGCCACCAGAACCGGAAGCCGCGCCCCTTTTCTTCCTACTCCTTTTCCCCTGCCGGGTGTGCTGCTGGCTTCCTTCGGCTTCCCACGTGCTCGCTCCAGAATCCAACTCCATCAGGTGCTGTGAGGAGCCGTGGACCTCTTCTGGAGCAGCCCTGCGTTCCCCATATCCCTGCCATCCTTGAGATCGGTTTTGTATATTTGTATATAAATATTTACTCACCCTTTCCCCCCCCCCCTCCGCCTCTGTTTTCTCACTTCCCCCCTCCCCCCCCCCCCTCCGTTTTACCCCTTTTTTTTTGTTGTGTTATAGTAAACTTGTTTCTGGTTTCAATTTCCAAAGTTGAAGTCTCTCTCTTATTCCCCTTGCTATCTTCCCTTGGGAGGGAGGAGGTGGGGGGTAATAGAGAGCAATTCTGTCCTCTGGTTGTCTGGGGTTCACCTTTAATATTTAAACCAGAACACACACCCACACACACACCCCCACCTGCCGGGCTCAACTCCTACCCTTCTCCTCCATTGATTCTACACCTCTCTAGCCAGGAGTGCACTTACTAATACCATAGAACCCTGATTTCCTTTCTGATATATGTCTAGATTGCCTTCCCTAAACCTTGGTCCCTCAATTTGTGTTAACCCTTAATAAACCAATTAATCTGTTAGTTGAACATTGGTCTGGGTAACAATTTGTGGGCGTGGGGAGGGAGCATTCCAATCTCCACTCAGGATACGGTCCCGCAGTGCCCGCGCGTGCGGTCTCATTCACAAACCTCTCCATTGGGGGGGTTTAGAAGGGTCACGACAGCATCCTGACAGCCAGTGGCTTGTGATATCAGCTCGTGACAAGCGGCGAAAACTCTGAATTAAACCCGTGTTTTTCCAGATCAAAATAGTTCTATTCATATTTTTCATAAAGTTGTTAAAGTTTTGGGGTTTTTTTAAAGTTCCTTGAAGTATCTCTTCTCCTTGCACAGTCTCAAGCCATCAAATAAATACTGACCAGTAAGGATGTCTCTAGGCTGATACTTTGCATCGTGTCTTTAATATCTATCCCTGAAGAATCTCAAAACTTGCAAATACTATTAGACTTGTTGATGACATTCATTGCTCTTTCTATAAGCACCCTCTTATGCTAGGTGGGATCTCACCTTACTCTCCTCATGAACAAGTTGGAATTTGACATTCTCATCACTTAACGTGACCGAATCCAACAATGCTCACTACAACGATCTTCCAGGATGCAGAAGTTTCTGATGCCTGTCAAGACAGAAAATAATTGTTGGTCTCCCTAACTGTCTCCAAGGAGATAATATTGTTAGAAATGTCTACTTAAAAATTTTGTCTTGAATTTTTTCAAATACAGTTATTATCAGTGCTTCAAGTCACGGGGAAAAATAAGGAACATAGTTCTGAACACACATACATTTTTATGAAAGAGATGTAAAGAGGGGTCTGGTCACCCATCACCACTCTATTAATAGTCCACATTCAAGTATCCAACTAAACTCTCATTTGTCCAGTTACTTTCTTCTTCTTTCTGTGACTCTAGAAATGTCACCGGAATAATCTTTTGTTTTCTGTCATATGACCTTGCTTGGCCTGCATTCGCCCCCCCCCCCAGCAAACAGCTTCCACATCCTGGGGTTATTAAGCAGTGTATGTTTGTAATTTGTAACCTCCTGAACATGCACGGAGGAAACTGTTTGTCAACCAGCCTGCAGACTGAAGAGTTTTGACTACAACTTTTGGTCCCGATGACGTTTTTAGGACAGAGACCCTGAAAAAGAGGCTCTTTCCAGTGTTTGTAGAATGTTCCTTGATGAGCCCAGGTTTTATGAACTATTTGAAGATACTACAATTCTTCTCTTTACCTGTAAAAAGCAACCTGGTTGCATCCCTTAAAGGTGCTTTTGTCCACAGCCTCATCCTAGACACTAAAAAAAGCAGATAAAGGAAATGTTTCAATGTGTTTACCAACCCCCTGCTGAATGATTAGATGATGGGGGTCCTCCTCAAGAGGGTAAGCATGAAAGAGTGCAGACAACTGTGGTGACACAAAACATGCTGGACTTAGAATTACTGTGTTTGGATATGGGAAGAATTTCTTACACGTTTAGTTCCATGCTGAACTATTTAATTTTAAACTTTGATAATTCTGGCAAAGACTTGTTTGCCCCCACTCCTGCCCTGTCTCCCAGGCAGGGCTGAGAATCTTGAGGCACAGCAGAAGGGAGGGCAGGAGGGAGGGAGGGTGGGAGGGAGATCTGTTGTTATCTGTTGTTATCAATCTGTTATTATCAGCTCTTATCTGTTGTTATTGGTTAAAATTCCTCCTGAACTTCAGGTGTTTTGCATTTTCAATTTAAAACGAATGTTCCTATTTTCTACACAAATCCAGAGTTTTAAAAACTCTATGGAGCTAGTTGAGGAAAATTGGGAAAAATATATACAAAAGCAAGGATGAAACTGGGGGCAGGGGGAAGCACTTGGTGGCTTTCCCTGGGGCTGAAAAGGAGGAGAAAAAGGTGAAATGGTGCAGAGGGCCCAGGGGGGAGCTCCACTGGCCCGGGGAGGGGGACGTGGGACCACGGCTGCCAGCACGGCTGGTGCAGGGGATGGGGAACGTGCACCATGGCTCAGCTGAAGGGCCGGGGGCTGCGTGCTGAGGCTCAGTGCGAGGGGTGGGGGACATCCCCCGTGGCTCGGGGCAGGGGGTGGGAGATGACCTGCATCTGTGCAGGGGACAGGGAGGTTTGGGCCATGGCTTGGTGCAAGGGACAGGCAGAGATGGAGCAGGGCTCCCTGCAGGGGCTGGGGGGAGGGTGCACAATGGCTCGGTGCAGGTGACACCGGACAGCCGCAGCACAGCTCGCTGCAAGAGACGGGGGGGCCATGCGGTGTGGCTCAGTGCAGGGGACACAGGGGACGTGCAGCACTACTCAGTTCAAGGGATGGGGGATGTTCACCAGGGCTCAGTGCAGGGGACAAGGGACGTGTGACGCTGCTCAGTGCAAGGGACAGCCCCGCTGACAAGCCACTGACAGCGCGGTGCCAGCCCCGGTGCCAGCCCGGTGCCGCCTGCCTGCCTGCCTGCCCGCCCGCTGCGGGGAGCACGCAGCGGCTCCTGCCACCATGGCCCTCCCCGCTGCCTCTCGCCCGCTCCCGCCCGGCCCCACACCCCGGCCCCCCCGCCCACACCGCCTCGGCGCGCCGCCGACATGCCCCCGCTCCCAGGGCCGGGCTCCCGCTCCCCCGGCACGGCCCGCCCTGGGCACAGCGGGTCCGCCCACCCCGCAGCGGGGGACGGAACCCTGCCCCGTTCCATGGCTCCGAGCCTCCCCCCCCCGCCCCGCCCCAAGCGGTTCCAAGGTTGGAACGTTCGATGGAAGGTTCGGTTCCTTGGAATGCGGCCGTGCGTCCTGGCAACCGGGGGACTCACCGTTGCGGACCGGTGCCCGCAGCTGAGCGCACGGGAGGCTCCTCGCTGGCTCACAACTTGAGAGTGTGCGGATCCCTTGGCTTGTCCTGGGACTCCTGTATGAAGAGGAAAGAGGCTCGGAGTGCTGAGAGCTTGGGGGCTGCGCCCTGGCACGCCCCGCCTTACAGGTGGGGGCAGCACCAGCACCCGGCAGCGAGGGGACAGGGGACAGAGGGGTCCCCGCAGCACTGCGGATGCTCCCGGGACAGATGAGCCCGGGAGGAGAAGGAAGAAGGAGTCAGTCCTGTGCCCCCGGGGCAAGGAGGGCTCCGTGGGTGTCTGTGGCAGGCGGAGAGGTCCTGCGGAGGGGACACTCGAGGGCTCGAGGGATGCTTTTGGCACACCCGGTGTCACCCAGCCTTGTCCCCACAGTGTCTAGGTGGACGGTGTTGGGACAGGGTGGGAGCAAAGAGCCTCCTGAGTGCGGCCACCCCTGCCTCACCACCCCCTGGCAGAGCAGCCCGGGAGGCGAGGGGTCCCCGTCACCCCTTCACGCCCTCACGCCCCTCCCTCCCTCCCGCAGGATGGAGGACAGTCCAGCCCCCAGGCAGCTGAAGGAGGCCTGGACGCAGACCGGAGGTTCCCCGGCTGCCAGCTCCGGGCCAGAGCCACATGAGGAGACCACGGGCCAGCCAATGTGGGCGGGTGAGTGTGGGGGCATGGGGGGCAGGGGCTGCCCACCCTGCCCCACCCTGCCCTGTCCCAGGCTCTCACACCTACCAGCCAGGCTGGCACCAGGGCTCCCAGGGAGCAGTGGCCAGGAGCACGGCTCCGTCACAGCATCCCTGGACAGGGACCCTCCCTCCCCCTGCTGCCAGCGCCTCCCTCACCCGGGCGTGCTGGGGGCCCCTCCCCGTGCTGCTCTCCAGCATCGCGCCCTCCCCCCTGGGGTGCCTAGGGGACAGCAGTGTCCCAGCCTTGAGCCAGGGCTGGGGAGCTCCCCAGGAGCTGAGCACAGGGCTCAAGTTTCCCCCCTTGCCTGCCCCCTAGCCCTGCTCGGAATCCCTCAGGCAGCTCTGTTCCTCCTCGACATCATCGGACACTTCATCTTCAGGAACAGACCAGAGGTATCCATGGCCGCTTGTACAAGGCTTGTGCCTGTGTCCCCTGGCCGCTCTTTCTGCCCCTGTCCCATGCTCAGAAGCTGCTGGGGGCTGTGCTGGGCTCCCCTGGCTGTCTCTCCCCCTTGACACTGTCTGTCCATCTGTCCCCTCTCCCGCTGGCAGCAAAAGGATGCGAAGCTGCAGTTTCTGGACGCCATCTACACCACCTGCTCTGCCATCGGCACGCACCCCATTGTGTGGCAGCCGTTTTCCTTCTGCCTGGAGGAGGTGCTGGAGACCATCGAGGTGAGGGGCTGAGCAGGCAGGCTGAGGCAGGGGCAGGGGCAGCACCACAGCCCTGGGGGCAGGAGGGGGCTTGGCCAGGCGGGGGGGGCGCCGATGAACGCTGCTCCAGTTCTCAGTCCTTGGAGATGCTCCAGAGACACCTGGGTGGCCCGGCTGGAGCCAGGCCTTCCAACAACATCTGCAGGTCCCTCGGGCCAGCCTGTGGCCCTGTGATGGGCACAGCCCTTCCTGCCATGGAGCTTGGGACCTCTGGGTGCTGACTGGGGAGGGGGGGCCAGGGTGGGAGCACCTGGGCTCTGCCAGCCCTGCAGGCTCTTGCTGGGCGAGGGAGACTGCCCCGTCCTGACCTGTCCCACCCTGCTGTCTTTTTGGGACAACACCAGGAGATGCTGAAAGACGAACCCATTGACTACCTGGACACCAGGGTGCAGCGCCAAGCCATGCTGGCCATCACCTCCATGAGGTACCTGCCCCAGTCCCCACTTTGGCCTCCCTGGTGCCCGCTGGCCCCAGGAGCACAGGTCCCAACTGGGGGCATCCCCAGTACTTGGTCCAAGAGGGAGACAGACAGCAGGGCCAGGGGGTGCCACCAGGTTTTCCCTCCTGACATCACTGTCAGTGTCATGGGGGTTGAGATGTCACCCATGGCGTGGAGTCAGTCCAGATCTCCAACCCTGGGGTCTGCCTCCTCCTTGCCGGGTCCCAAGAGCACCTCTCTGTCCCTGCAGCAGAGTGGGGCTGCCCCTGCGGGAGAGGCTGAGCAGGCTCCTCCATGCCTGCTTCTCCAGCGTCTTCTGTGTGCCTCGGCTGGAGAAGCAGGAGGGCCCCGAGGCTTTCATGTACACCAAGGTATGCCATGGGCTTGTCCAGCTCTTGCCTTTCCCTTTCTGGGAGGGGAGAGGGGTTATGAGAGAGCATCTGCCATTCGTTTAATTGCTGGACCAGCTTTAAACCATGATGGGGGAAACCACATGGAGCTCCCTCCGCCCAAGGCCCCTTCCTGGGCACTGCAGGGTCCTGGCTCTCCTCCTCCAGACTTCCAGGACTGCCCCCAAGCCTCTGTCCCCCTTGCAGACCCTGGCCATGCTGGACAACATGCTGCAGGAGCTGATATGCAGCGCTGGTGACTTTGCTGTCCTGGATCTGCAGACCATCTTTCAGGTCTGCCCTTGGCACAGGGGTCCTCACAGGCAGTGAGCCCTGGCTTGAGCACTGTCTCCCCCCCTAGCTCCTGGTGCCAGGAGGGAACAGAGAATGTCCCTCCTTCCGTGCCATGCTCCCCCTACCAGGCCCTGCCTCCTGACTGCTGCCAGAGCCCCTTCTATTCCTGCCCTAGCCCCCACCCCCACACCCCTCTGCAGCCTTGCCCTCTACCCATCCTGCCCAACGCCCCTCCCAGATGGACCTGCCTGCCTGGCAAGAGGAGCCCAGCCCTGGGGCTTCCCTCTGCCTTCACCACGGGCCATACCCCACAGGCCCCACCACAGATCACCCAGGCCAGCCCAGAGCCTTGGGTGGGGGGCAGAGGGACGTTTTGGGGGGAGGAGTGAGTGGAAGGCAGCAGAGGCAGCAGCAGGAGCAGGATGCGGTGACCTGCCTGGCGGGGGCAAGAGGGACACGTGCCCATCCCAGGCACTGCCCCGCAGCCTGGCCCTGCCCTGCTGTGCCCTGCCACCTCCATGGCACATCAGCAGCTTTTCTCCTCTCAGCTCCTGCTGCCCTTCACCAGTTCCTGGCCAGAAGAGGTGCAGGAGAGAGCTGTGGGACGGATTGCCCAGCTGGCCAGCTTCATCACCACCTACCCTGGGCTGCAGGTACCGAGCTCCTGGCCTGGGCAGCCCCAGTGCCCCTGAGCCCCAGCACCTCCCAGGGAAGCCGGGCACCCAGTCAGCAGGAGGCTGGGAGCAGGGGTCTTTGCCCTGTCTTGTCCGTGCTCTCTCCCAGGGCTGCCCCGGCCACCGGCAGGAGCCTGGGTCTGGCAGCCCTGCCCTGCCCTGCCCTGCCCTGAGCTGCTGCTCTGGGAGCAGCCAGGGCTCACTGTGTGCCCGGGCTCACCCTGTGCCCACCCTGCCTCTCTTCCCCCAGGTCTGCCCCTGCTTTGCAGGAGCCATCACCATCAGGCACGAGTGCTCTGAAAGACACCGCTTTGAGATGCTGGGGATGCTGGTGGGGCGCCTCACCTTATGCTGCACCTGCAACAGCACGCTGACCTGCCATCAGGCTGCAGAAGCTCTCTCTCACCTGCACACCTTCATCCTGCAGCAGAGAAGTAAGAGAAGCCATGTCGGGCTGGGTCCCCCTAGAAATGGGCAGCCAGGGACACCTCTCCTTGGTGAGAGAGAACCTGACCCAAGCTGCCTGCCTGCAGGCTGAAAGGCCACTTCCCCTCGCCCCTGCTCCCAATGGCCCTGGACCCTCCCTGGCTATCTGCTCCTCCCCTGCCTGGCTGCCCCCTTCCTTTGCCAGCCACTCTTCTGCCCGCTGCTCTCAGACCGCCCCTCCAGCTCCGCACTCTCCCTCTGAGCACCCCGCTTTTGCTCCTCCCCAGGCAGGTGTCCCGGGCTGGGTGACACAGAGGTGCTGCAGCTCCAGCCTCGCTGGGAAATGCTGCAGCCCAGGCGCAGCGCCCACGAAATGTTCTCGGTAAGAAGTGCCTTGGGCTCCTGGTCCGAGGGCTCAGCGTGAGTGCAGGGACACCCGATGCACGGGGATGGTGGGGACTCCTGCTGCTCCTGGGCAGGGGCTAGGCAAAGGCCCCCAGCAAGCTTCTCTCTAGGTGACACATCTCCCTACATCTCCCTTCTCCTTCATCCCACAGATACTCTCGGAATACCTGCAGCCGTCCGATGGCGTAGACATCATCCTCATGGCCATCAGAACCATGAAAGATGCAAACATCTACAGCATCCACATGGCTATCTACATGGTGGTCAGCCTTGTGGAGCAAACTGTCTTCCAGCAGGAGCATGTGAGTAGCCCGTGGGTGGCACAGCTGATGCTCTAGCCCACTGGGAGACAGCTCCTCCCCTGGCTCCGTGCCTGGCCAGCACTGATGCCATCTCAAGCCATCCTACTGCAACAGGAATGGAAGCAGCTCCCCGTGGGAGCTGGGGAAGTGGTTGCGCTCAGCCTGCTGACATTCCCACTCCCACCCATGTCTCCCCTCTAGGTGCAGAACATCGTGTGGGCCATCTATAGAAATGGGCCCTCCATCAGGTTGGTGGGAGCCCTCCAAAGCCTGGAAACGACTCTGCAGAGGATGGCAGGCAAATACCTCAGCGAGGTGGTGACCAGCCTGCTGCAATGCACCCCGACGTACACCAGGTGCAGGGCCCACCAGTCTTTGGGGCTCCTCTTACGCAGAAAGGCGACCCAAGACCCTCCTGAGGGACTTCAGCCCGGCCATCCTCTTGGATGTCCTCTCTGACAGAACCCTTGTCTCCCCACAGTGGCTCCTCGATCATCCGTAGGGTGATGCTGCCCGATCCCCAGCTGGCAGAGAAGGTGCTGTGGGACCTGCTCAGCAAGCTCCTTAACCCACTGCCTAAGACCTCCAGCTCCAAGGATGACTCGTGCTTCCTCTCCCTGGCTGTGAGTTGCTTGATGAGGCCTCTCTGACCTCCGGGGCTGCTCTCAGCTGTTCCAGGCTCCCACTCCCTTTCTGGTCCCACCCCAAGCCTTGACCTCCCCAGGGCCACAGGGATATCTCAGTGTCTTGGTGCCTTCTGCAGGCAAGCGAGGCGATAAGGGAGATCCTCCTGCAGGAAGACGCTCTGCAGGCCGTCAACGACTTCAAGTTGCAGTGGCGGATTCTCCCCAAGCTTTTCCTGGGGCTGCTTTTTCAAGCAGCTTTCATCATGGAGCTGGCACTAGAGGAGGAGGAAATCTGTATGGAGCTCCAAGAGGAACAGCTCTATTACACCAGGTGCTCCATCCCTGTCCTCTCATCCCTGCTAGCCACCCAGAGCCAAGCCAGAGGTCCCGGTGGGAGCTGAGCACTTCTCCCTGTGCAGGTCTGCAGTGCAGTCTATGAGGCTGGTGCTCAGCAAAATGGGGGGTGAGAGAGAGGTGCTGGCCATCGAGGAGCAGGGGGGCTGGGACGCCCTGCTCAGCACCCAGACCCACCTCACCGGAGTGCAGATCATCGCCAGGTGAGAGCCCCTTCTCGCCACTCCTCAGGGACTGGGCACCCCTCCCTTCCCTGGTGCTGATGGCACTTGGAGATCCAAGTGCTGCAGACTGGTGATGTCCAGACTGGTGCAAACCCCAAAGACACGTGCCCAGCCGGCTCAGGCCTGACGCTGCCTCCTTCCCCCTGCCAGGGAGATAACAAAAAACTCCAGCGTTTTGCATAGCACCGTCTTCCGCCGTCTGGCAGAGCTCCTCGGTGTGGAGAACCCCACCTGGGAGACAGCTGCCATGGTCTTCCTCATCGAGGTGAGCCCGGTGGCACTGCTCCAAGCCCCCTCCAATGCTCGGCTCTCCTGTGCCCACTGCTGTGGGGGGAGCTGAGGCAGCGGGTGGGCTCCGGTTGGTACCGTGGGGGAGCAGGCGAGCAGCCCGTGTGGTGTGGGACACGGGGGCTCTCCACAATCCCTGCTGCCTCCATCCGGGCTTGGTCTCTCCCCGGTATCCCTTCCCTGAGCTGGTGGCCAGAGCCAGCCCCCGCTGCCTGTGTTTCAGATGCTGGACTGCCCCGACCTTGGCGATGAGCTGCTGGAGCTTGCCCTGGGGATCTTCTCTACGTATCTGCAGAGTCAGTGCCGGGGGATGCCCAGCCTGGTGCTCAGGGGCATCCTCAAGCTCAGCCAAAGGCCTGACACGGTGAGTAGGGGACACCAGGACAGCAGCCCAGGGGGGAGCTGTGCCTGGTGGGTAACGCGGGGGCCGGGGCTTTTCTGGGCATCGGGAGCTGTGCCGGCTGCTACCAGCTCTGCTGCCCCGTGGCCCCCTGCCCCACCCCCGTGAGGCTGGTGTTGGCAGAGGGGGGGGGTTTCCAGCCCTGCCGTCGGTCGCTGCTTTACACAAAGGAGGCGTCGTGTCTCCCACAGGCAAAGAAAACCCTCGAGCTGCTGCCGAGCATCATGGAGCTGCTGCAGGACGCCGACAGCGAGACCAGCGCCGTGGCCCTGCCCGTGCTGGATGCCATGCTCCCGCTGCTGGAGGGGAAGGAGGGCAGCCTCACCGCCCTGGACATAGCTCAGAAGCTCTGGAGCTTCTTTGACGACGTGAGGCTGGGGGAGAGCCCCGTGTCCCCCTCACTGGGTTCATCCTTTTGCCTCCCCCCTCCCTCTGCTTTGCCCCACAGCCCCCAGACCCCATCGCTGCCCTCGCTGGCTCCAAACACCCCGCATGAACGCGCCCCGACTCGGTCTCTCTGCCACAGGGGGGACAGTGGTGGCAGGGTGGCTGCAGCCACGCTGAGCCCCACCGATAAGCAACCCCCAGCCCTCCGCAGGGTGTCCCTCTCTGGACCCCAGCCCCAGGGACATCCATCTCCACGTCAGCCCCCTGCTCACCATGGCGTTGGGGCTGAGGTCCTCCTCCCCTCTTCCCTCAGGACTCGGGCACTGTGCGCAAGGCCTCCATTCAGGTCTTCGATCATCTGATGGGCTTGATGAAAGGGGAAAGGAAGAAAATGAAGGAGGAGGTGTGGAACAGCCTGCTGCCACTCATGTTCCACCTGCTTGACCAGGACAAGGCTGTGGCCAAGGTGGGATTCCCTGCTCAAGTGGTCCTTCAGGCAGGGCAGTGCCGACACCAAACCCTTCAAATGTGTGTCACCGGGTGGTAGAGCTTGCCAGTGGTATAGCTCAGACCAGTCAGAGCCCCCCTTCCCTGCCCACTGCTGCCTTTCTCCTCCCGCTGCCCCAGTGGAGGGGGAAGTGGGTCCCTTTTGCACCCAGCTCCTGGCATGGGTCCCTGGGGTGCTGAACCTGGTGGCAGCATCAGTCCCCAGCTCGTGCATCTTCCCTGCATGGGCCGGGACAGGCTCCGAGCCCTGCCAAGCGGGTTGGGACACAGGGTCCTGTGCTACCAGCGGTGGTGGTGACATCTCTGCTGCTCTCCAGGCCTCCCAGGAAGCCCTCCGCAGCGCTGGACGGTTCCTGAAATGGGGGCAGCTGGGGCAGCTGGCCCAGAAGGAGCAGGTGCAGCTGATCTGGGAGTGCCTGGTAAGCACAGCCCCGACCCCCCTGGGAAGCCCCCTGCTCCGTACCCAGCGGGGGGATGGAGGGCTGTGCCCCCGTGGCTGCACGCACCCCCCCACAGCAGGCTTTGCTCCAGGCTGTCCTCACCCCCGGGGTCCCAAAGAGGACCCTGCCACCCTGCTGGCACCCCAGCGTCCTCAGGGAGCCCTCTCCTCCCTCCAAATCCCAATGCCACGTGGCGGGAAGCTGGGAGTGTCCTGCTGGGGGGAAGAAGGGTGGCCCTGGGTGAGGGGCAGCTCTGCAGCACACCTGCACCCTTCTCCCCTCTGCAGCTCTCCAGGAAGAAGACCAAGAACAAGGAGTACCTGCTGCGGTGCCGGGCTTACCTGCAGAGCCCCCAGGAGCTCCTGCGCTGTGAGGCGGTCAGGGTCATTGGTGAGCCACCACTCCTGGGTCCCTCCCTCTCCTGGGGTCCCTGTGTCCCAGCACAGGACCCGTGGGACAGCTCTTCACCCCCTCCCCTCAGCTGTGGGGCTGGCAGGAGGCTCACCCATCCCCTCCCCAATGCTGCACCCTGGGGCAAGCCCTCCCCAGGAGGTCGGGATGGGTGGCAGGGTCCCTGACACACTGTGTCCCCCCAGGGCTCCTCGGCCGGCGGCTGCAGGAGAACGAGATGGAGGAGGCCAAAGGGGGTGAGTGGGGGCAGCTGGGAGGAGGAAGGAGCCTGGCACGGAGCTCCCCCCCAGCCTGGGCGAGCCTCCCCTCCCAGCACGGTTATGGGGAGGGGGCTGTTTCTGCAGGGGGATATTCCTGACCAGCAGCCTCCAGCCAAGACACCTGCCCCCTGGCTCCCTCCTGGCTGTCACCTCACCTCTGCTGCTTTGTCTCCACAGTCCTCCAAGGTGCAGTGAAAGACAGCAGTGCCCTGGTCTCCTCCCTGGCCCTGCAGACGCTGCACATCCTCCACCCACTACGGCCAAAGTCAAGGGCCACCTTCCGGCTGCCACTGCCCAGGCCATGGAGGAGGGGGCGGCACTCGGCCCGCAGAGGGGACTCTGCTCAGGCAGAGTCAGAGCTGCAGCCACAGCCCTAGGGTGCTTGGCAGGCTGGGGTGTCTTCTTTTCTCTGGACCCTGCTGGCCCCTCAATCGTGGCTCTGCCCCTCACAAGGCCTGCCACCTTCCCTCAGGGTTGTGCAGGGGCCAGGGGGGCAGTGGGTGTTTGCCCCCACTCCTGCCCTGTCTCCCAGGCAGGGCTTAGAAGCTTTGGGCAGAGCAAGGGAAGGGAGGGAGGGAGGGAGGGAGGGACGGGGAGGGAGGGAGGGTGGGAGGGAGGGAGGGAGAGAGGGATATCTGTTGTTATCTGTTGCTATCAGTCTGTTGTTATCTGTTCTTATCTGTTGTTATCAATTAAAATTCCTCCTGAAATTCAGATGTTTTGCATTTTCAAATTAAAACGAATGTTCCTATTGTCTACACAAATCCAGAGTTTTAAAAAGTCCGTGGAGCTAGTTGAGGAAAATTGGGAAAAATATATACGAAAGCAAGGGTGAAACTGGGGGCAGGGGGAAGCACTTGGTGGCTTTCCCTGGGGCTGAAAAGGAGGAGAAAAAGGTGAAATGGTGCAGAGGGCCCAGGGGGGAGCTCCACTGGCCCGGGGAGGGGGACGTGGGACCACGGCTGCCAGCACGGCTGGTGCAGGGGATGGGGAACGTGCACCATGGCTCAGCTGAAGGGCCGGGGGCTGCGTGCTGAGGCTCAGTGCGAGGGGTGGGGGACATCCCCCGTGGCTCGGGGCAGGGGGTGGGAGATGACCTGCATCTGTGCAGGGGACAGGGAGGTTTGGGCCATGGCTTGGTGCAAGGGACAGGCAGAGATGGAGCAGGGCTCCCTGCAGGGGCTGGGGGGAGTGTGCACAATGGCTCAGTGCAGGTGACACCGGACAGCCGCAGCACAGCTCGCTGCAAGAGACGGGGGGGCCATGCGGTGTGGCTCAGTGCAGGGGACACAGGGGACGTGCAGCACTACTCAGTTCGAGGGATGGGGGATGTTCACCAGGGCTCAGTGCAGGGGACAAGGGACGTGTGACGCTGCTCAGTGCAAGGGACAGCCCCGCTGACAAGCCACTGACAGCGCGGTGCCAGCCCCAGTGCCAGCCCCGGTGCCAGCCCCGGTGCCGCCTGCCTGCCTGCCTGCCCGCCCGCTGCGGGGAGCACGCAGCGGCTCCTGCCACCATGGCCCTCCCCGCTGCCTCTCGCCCGGTCCCGCCCGGCCCCACACCCCGGCCCCCCCGCCCACACCGCCTCGGCGCGCCGCCGACATGCCCCCGCTCCCAGGGCCGGGCTCCCGCTCCCCCGGCACGGCCCGCCCTGGGCACAGCGGGTCCGCCCACCCCGCAGCGGGGGACGGAACCCTGCCCCGTTCCATGGCTCCGAGCCTCCCCCCCCCCCGCCCCAAGCGCTTCCAAGGTTGGAACGTTCGATGGAAGGTTCGGTTCCTTGGAACCTTGCGGCCGTGCGTCCTGGCAACCGGAGGACTCACCGTTGCGGACCGGTGCCCGCAGCTGAGCGCACGGGAGGCTCCTCGCTGGCTCACAACTTGAGAGTGTGCGGATCCCTTGGCTTGTCCTGGGACTCCTGTATGAAGAGGAAAGAGGCTCGGAGTGCTGAGAGCTTGGGGGCTGCGCCCTGGCACGCCCCGCCTTACAGGTGGGGGCAGCACCAGCACCCGGCAGCGAGGGGACAGGGGACAGAGGGGTCCCCGCAGCACCGCGGATGCTCCCGGGACAGATGAGCCCGGGAGGAGAAGGAAGAAGGAGTCAGTCCTGTGCCCCAGGGGCAAGGAGGGCTCTGTGGGTGTCTGTGGCAGGCGGAGAGGTCCTGCGGAGGGGACACTCGAGGGCTCGAGGGATGCTTTTGGCGCACCCTGTGTCACCCAGCCTTGTCCCCACAGTGTCTAGGTGGACGGTGTTGGGACAGGGTGGGAGCAAAGAGCCCCCTGAGTGCGGCCACCCCTGCCTCACCACCAGGACAACTCTGCCAAGGCCATGGGGGTGGAGGAGAAGCTCCAGCTCACTGGGCAGAAGCTGAAGTACCTGGGGCAGCAGGTAGCCGCCTTGCACCCCCACAGCCTGGACAAGCACAGCAAGGTGCGTGGGGGCTCCATCCCTGTTGTGGCCTTTGGGGACCCACACGGGTCTCTCCTGGATGGCCCATCCCAAGCCACCCTCCCAGGGATCTCTCCTGGATGGCCCATCCCAAGCCACCCTCCCAGGGGTCTCTCCTGGATGGCCCATCCCAAGCCACTCTCCCAGCTGGGAGGATGGAAGTGGCCCCAGGGAAGAGCCATGGAGCAGCTCAGCCCCAGGTGGCACTGGGCACTGTGGGGTGTCCCCCCAAGGGGGACACTGAGGTGGGGCAGCCCTGGGGTTGTAGCACCCACCTGCCCTTCAGCAATGAAGCCGGGGTGTCTTTCACAGACTTTTTGGAGGGTCCGGAACTGGCTGGAAAAAGCAGCTGCAAATGATCCAGCGAACTGGAAGGTTTCCCTGGAGGACACAGACAGTATGGTCCAAGGTAGGAGAGCCCAGCGGGGACACAGCCCTCAGTGACTGTCCCAGCCCCTGCCTGCTGGGAGCTGTGGGTGTCCTTGCCTGTCTGCCACTGTCCCAGCACCCCCCAACACAGGAGTTGTCTCCAGACTTTGGGGCTGCCCTTGGCTGTCTCCAATCTCTGAGCATGGGTGGTGGCTTTAGGTGGGGTTGTGGGAGAACGAGGGCAGCCGGTGGGGTGGTGAGCATCGAGGCCCAGCAGGAACAAGGAGAGAGGCTGTGGGGCGAGGAGGGAGACTCTCGTCTTCAAAGTCAGCTGGCTGTGAAGCACGAGCAGTGCTTGGGGCTGCCTGGGGCCTCTTGGATGCTCTTGGAGGAGCAACTGAGTTTTTGGCAGCTCACCACCTGTTTTAGATGCAGCAGGAGCTGTGCCCACCAGCCCACGGCTCCAGACCTTTCTGGGAAGCCCCAGCAGTGCTGGAGATGGGCCCTGGCAGCAGCATTGCCAGGCCCTGCTGGTCCCCCTGGGCTGCTGGGGGGGGCAGAGCCAGGCAGCAGCGCCTGTGCCGGGGGGCTCGGCCCGAGGGCTCACCGTGATGCCACCAGCCCTCCAAAAGGCACCAGCTCTCCCCGGGGACACGGGCACAGTGGAGGTGGCCCCACAGCTTCTCCTCAGCCTGGCCCTCTGCACTCTCTCCTCCAGACCCCAGCGATTGTGAGGAGGACCCAGACACCCGCCCTGTTGTCCTCAGCCGGGAAGCCATCAAGAAGCAGGGGCTGAAGCTGATGGAAAGAATGAGAAGCAGCGAAGAGACGTAGCGGTCACTCCACGAGATCTTTGTGTGCCCCAGCCCCCCCGTTGTGCCTTGGATGCCCCAGCCCCCCCGTTGTGTCTTGGATGCCCCCACCCCCCTGTTGTGTCTTGGATGCCCCCGCCCCCGTTTGCCCTGTTTCCCGAAGGTTCAATAGAGCAGATCTTTTCCCCTCCCGAGCCTGTGGTGAAGCTGGATGTGTGGGGTGGGGCGGGTCCTAGGTCACTCCTGTCACCCAGAACGCATGGGGGTCAAACCCTGAGGGGTGCTGAGCTGGATTGGAGGCAGCCTCATCCCCCTGAGCCTCGCCCGGCTGCTCTCCCCGCAGAGGTGGGGATGGGCCGGGGTGGGGACAGCTTTCCCGGCCAGAGGACAGCGGGGGCCAGGCTGCCTTTCTCCCCCTTGGTCCTGTGGGGCCAACACCTTCCTGGGACCTGCTCCCCCAGACAGCTCTGGGACCCCAGTGGGCTGGAGTCTGTCCGAGGCAGCTCTGGGGAAAGGTGGGGCAGGGGCTGAGGCCTGTCCGGGCGCTGGACCTCAGGGTGGGTGTCCCCGTGTCCACGCGTGGGAGCAGAAGGGCAGCTCTGCTTTTGGTGCAGGGGGCCACCAGGCTGATGTGGAGGGAAGGGAAGGGTTGATGCCAGCTGGGTGAATGTTGCCCATGATGGCTTGTGGCCCAAGGAAGAGCCTGTCTTGGCATCTGCAGGCACGGGGGGGGGGGGGCTTCAGCACCTGTGTCAAATGAAGAAGGGAGCATGGTGGGACCGAGGCAGCACTGGTGAAGGAGGGAAGGGACCCACGGGGGTGGTTTCCTGGCCCAGGTGCAAAGCACAGCAAGGGCAGAAGGGTGAGTGGGGCTGGCAGCTGCCCACAAAGCAGCCTCTCTCCACAGCAGAGTTGTGCCAGCCCTCGGACCATTTGGGAAGCCTCCTCTGGCCCATGCCCATCTTGTGCTGGGAGGCAGTGCTGTGGGGGGAGCACCCCGTTGGCTTTGGCAGAGACCACGCCAGCTGATGTCCCATTGGTCACCCACCAGTATCCCCCAAGTCCTTCTGCACAGGGTGCTCTCCATCCCTCCCTGCAGTCCATGCTGGTGCTGGGGAGTTCCCTGACCTTGTGCTTGGCCTGGCTGAACTTGCTGAGGTTCTCATGGAACCCCTCCTCCAGCCTGCCCGGGTCCCTCTGGATGCCACCCCTTCCCTCCAGCGTACCAAGGGCACCACTCACCTTGGTGCAAAACCAAAACTGGTGTCTTGGGTGATGCAGAGAGCAGAGGAACATGGAGCGTGGCCTTAGCTCTCCACCAAGGACATCTGGGGAACCCCTTTCAGATGTAGTCAGCAGGGCTGCCATGGATCAATTGCTTCAGAAACATCATTGCACCTCTTCCCAGGCAGGGAAGGAGTGGACTCCAAAGTTTTGGAGAAAGAGAAATCAGGATCCAGCCAGACCTGAGAACCTCCCAGCTCCTGCAGCAGAACTTCACTCGCCTGCAGGAGGGGGTTTGCACTTCCTGAAGGGCCTAATCCCACTCCCCTCCTCAAAGCAGCCCAGCCTCATCGTGAGCATCCAGGGAAACCCACACCTGAAACCACCGGGCACTTGGTGATGTTCCTGAAGGGACAGAGCAACCCAGGCTGACACGTCCTCTCAGGAACACGCTGGGAAGTGTTCAGCTGAGACCTGCTCTGACACCAGAGCAATGAGGGCCTTCAGTTCCCCACCAACATGAGACCATCCAGACTGAGGAGTGGAACCATCGGGTGAGCCAAACGACACTGGGCATTTGCAGTGACCCCGGAGGGCCCACAGGGAAGCGGCACATTTCCCTGCACCAGTGGGGACCTTCACCCAGCAGCTCCTCCCTCCCACACACAGAGCGTGGGGCCTGCTCAGACACAAGTGCTTACAGGGTCAGTGACCTTCTTGTTGGTTTGGGGGGGGAGGAACTGAACCACGACCCAATTGCTGAGCCCAAAAGTGCCAGCAGAAGAGCTGCCAAATCTGTGCAGCCATAAGGACACCAGGCAAGGGGAGAAAAAGTTCCACATCCCCACCGAGGCAGCGACATCGAGAATAAAGCAGAGGTGTAGCCAGAGCAGATTCCTACCCTGTTCATTGAGAACAAGCACACCAGACAAGAACCAGGCAGCACCCACAGGAGCTGGTCTGCAGTCCGCTGGGACCTTGTTTGTGCAGCCATCAAACACGAGCACAGACAGCGAGTCTTGCCAAGAGGCTGGGAACTCGGTGAGCTTTCTTTTCCCCGGGCTTGGTACTGACGGGACAAAAGCTTCTTTCCCCCTCCGCCTTCCACCAGCAGCCCTGAACCCGCCCCACAACAGCGCTGAGGGGATCCCCCTCCAGCAGGCAGCCGGCCCTGTGTCTGCAGCGCTGCCGACACTGCCAGCAGCAAAGCCCTCGGGGGGCTCCAGCAGCCCGGGTACCCCGCTCCACCTCCCCCCTGGCACCCACCACCCGGGCCTGACCACCGCTGGGGCTGCCCCCCCGGCCCTGGCCCCTCTGCCTGCCCCACGACCCGCCCCTCTGCCAGCCCCGAGCCCTGCTCGCCCCCTCCTCTCTGCTCGCCCCCTCCTCTCTGCTCGCCCCCTCTGGACAAGCCCCTCACACACCCCTCCTGTTATAAGTTGGATTCATGAATTGACGTGAGTCAGAACCAATTACGACATTTAAAGATTTATTAAGCAGGTGATAGCAAGCAGAACAGCGCCGGGCAGCCGGGCAGTCTCTGCTCCACCCACGGCTCACACCCCCCCTCCCAAAGTCACTGTTTTATACCCTTCGTCCCCCGGGTTACGTGTCTCTGTTCGTGCTGTACTCTGCACTTGAGCTATTTGTTGCTGGGGGGTCGTTCCTTGTCTTCCTCTGTCTCCTGGTGCTCGTGGGGATGAAGGCTTCTTGTCTTCCTCACGTCACGTACTCCTCATGTCTTCATGTGCCCCCCCTTTTCCCCCCAGTCCTGGCACATCACCATCCATGTAATCCGACCCCGCATTATCTATGTAGCTTTCTGTTATCTGGTTGGCCTTGCATACTTCATGTAGCTTTCTGTTACCTTGCCAATACCTCAGCTGCACAAAGAGCCTTTGTGATTAAAAAAAAGCAAGTTAGAATACTTAAAAAAAGCAAGTTAAAACCTTAAAAAAAAACAAGTCAAAGCCTTTAAAAAGTAAGTTAAAATCTTCGATATCCCTGTGGCCGAGTTCTACTAAAACAAAATACATTTGGTGTTGTTATTAGAGCAAATAATTAAGAAATTGGTTTATTTGTTCCTTTTAATAAGGTTTGATGAACAAACCGTTTTCAGTTTATCACACAGCCCCTGTGTTTCGGGGAGCTGAGCTGGCTGTGTGGAACACCCCCTGCTCCCTTTTCTGGGCAGAACTGGGTATGAAAGCAGATCTCTCGACTCTGTGTGTGGATTGGCTCCTTGCACAGCGGAGAAAATATTTGGGAACGTTCTAATGACAACAGAGAAAATTATAATGTATGATGTATTGTTGAGCACTGAATGGAACTTGGAATTACTCCATTTCAATGGATAATGTTTTGTAGCAGTGAGGGTAAGTGGGATGAGGTGCTGGATGTGGCTGCTTTTTGATTTGGTATGGAAGGCCAGAGATTCAAAAGAGGATGATATTTTGTATGCAGGATCAAGAACTAGTAAGAAAGCTTGTTGTAAGTTGGTGAAAGGGGATGAGGATGTAGAAGATGTGCAGTTCTTGGTGCCCTCAGCCCCCCTGAAAAGGCACCACCTGAGTACAAGGGGAGTGAAGGGGGCGAGTGAGCGATTCTGAAGGGTCCCCCGGCATGATCCTCCGCTCCAGAGACCAAAGAGGAACACTCCTCATCCATGGAAACACCCATTTGAGCTTGGCTGCACTTACATTGTGTGTCCATTTTCTGTCATGTCTGTTTGTACTGGGGCTGAAAGACAAAAGAAAGCATTGTCAGTCCCTGTCCTGACATTCCACACAAAACTGTGTCTCAGTGGTTTGCTTGATTTACTTTCTTTCAAGTAAGATGAATCCTGGTGAAAAGGCAGAACCTAACAATTCCTTCCTAGTTGTCCCTAGTCTGCCCCTAGCTTGTGGGAGAGGGGCAGTTCTCTCTAAAAACACCCTGCCAAAGTGGCCTTTGTCAGATTAGATTCCATCCTTCAGGAAATCCTACTTGTGAGCCGTTGTTGTTTTTTTTTAAAAAAGAGTGTTTCAGACACTCTACATCCTCCAACCAGCGTGGCTGAAGTCAGGGTTTAACGTACAATGGCTGAGGCAGCCACGGCCGAAGACGCTTTGCAGGCTGGGCTGTCTTCTTCTCCCCAAGCTCAACAGAAAAGAAGGCACCTCAGCCGGCATCCTCGGGATGCTGGAACGGGACGGAGTGGATGGATGGAGCACTCGTTGGGTAAGGAACTGGCTGGCTGGAGCACTCAGAGAGTGGGATCAACGGCTGTGTTCCGATGAGACCTGGGACCAGTGGTGGTGGCCAAAGGGTCGGTGCTGGGCCCGAAGCCGTTCAACATCTTTGTCAGTGACACGGACAATGCGATCGATGCCCCCGCAGCAGTTTGCTGACGACAGCAAAGTGTGTGGCGAGGGGACAGGCTGGAGGGCAGGGATCCATCCGGAGGGCCGGGAAGGGGCTGAAATCCCCGCTCCAGCGCTGCGAGAACCGGGGAACGGGTTTGACGCCGCTGCGAGGGCCCGGGAAGGGGTTGAACCCCCGCTCTAAAGGCCGGGAAGGGGTTGGACCCCCGCCCCGGTGCTGCTGAGCCCGGCCCGGCCCCTCTCCCGGGCCCGCCAGCCCGGCAGAGCCAACTTCCGCCTCTGGTCACATGACCGGCCGCGCGACGCGTCCGCCCGGGGGCGCCGGCTCGTCAGCCAATCAGCGCTCAGCTCCCCGCCTCGCTCCGCCCCCCTTCCCGGCGTGCCCCTCGCCCTTCGTCGCAGTGCTGACCGGCCAAGATGGCGCTGGCTGGGTCCGGCTGCTGCGGCCCCCTCTGCCGCATCGGCCCCGGCCCCGGCCCCGCCGCCGGCCTCAGCCCTGCCCGGGGGGCGCCGAGGTGAGCGGGGACTGACCGCCCCGGGCCGTGAGCCCCCCGGGCCGCCCCCCGACTCCGATACCGCGCAGAGCACCCGCTGTCACCCCCAGTTCCTCCCCTGAGCCCCCGCAAGCTCTGGAGGAGCCCCCAAGCCCCCCAGCCCCCGGGCCCTGCTTCTGACTCCCACCCCCACCTGTGCCACCCCGACAGACCCCCCCGCACCAGCCGCCCCCGCACACACTGGGAGCGACCCCTGTGCCCCCCCAGCTTTGAGCCCTGCGCCCCCAGCCCCGGGGGCCGCTTCTGTGGGGAGAGGGCGGGTCCCCATGGTGGGAGGAGGGTCCCGATCCCCTGATCTCCTCCCTGGGGACTTGGGGGGTCCCTATAGTGTAGGGGGGGTTCCCATGGTGGGGGGTCCTTATCCCCTCAACCCATCCCAGGGCACCCGGGGGGTCCCCACGGTGTGGGGGTGTAGGAATAGGGGAATCAGAAGGAGAGTCAGGTCTGAGGGATATAGTTGCTTTGATGGGCCTGAAACCATGGGAAAGTGGAACTAAAAGTATGTGTTCAGAACAGTAAAAGAAACAGAGACAAGAAAACATAGAAACCATTGTAAGGCAGTGTAACTACTTTGACAAGATAACCCTAAATATGGAACAGAGGCTTCTGCAAGGCCGGACTGCCAGAAGATGCAGCAAAACGTTGGAATAGAAAAAATGCATCAGGTTAACAAAGTGTGTAACTAGATGGCTGTAAGAACAATAAAGGTCTTTGATGTCTTTGGTCTTGGGAACCTCGGAGTCCGTGTGCTTAATCGCCACACCACCAAGTTTGAATGCAATATTTATCAAGAAAAGTGAGAAACAGCTTTTTAGAAAGGTGCTATTTCAAAGTTCCTGGGATGAATTGCTGCATGTGCCTCATCACAGCCCCAGTGCAATTTGAGGTGGTCCAGGTGTCTTTGGGCAGATGCCAGAAGCTGCCTGTGAGAGACGGACTCGATCATGGCCTTGAATCCAGCGCCATCTACTGACCATTCCTGGTAATGCACTCCCGGGCACTCGGGGGGAGAGGCCAGAGGTACCAGGCGCATGCGCACAGGCGCACAGACTACAGCTCCCAGGAGGCACCGCGGGGCTGGAACCGGAAGTGGAGCCGAAAGGCGCGCGCTGTGTGCAGCTTCTCGTCTCCTCCCACCCCAAGTCCTTCTCCTCAGGACTGCTCTCCAGCCATTCTCCCCCCAACCTGGATTTGTGCCTGGGGTTGCACCGACCCAGGGGCAGGGCCTTGCACTTGGCCTTGTTGCACTTCATGAGGTTGGCACTGGCCCAGCTCTGCAGCCTGTCCGGGTCCCTCTGGATGACCCGGGGAAAAACATCTTTCCTGTGAGGGTGTCAGAGCCCTGGGACAGGCTGCCCAGACAGGCTGTGGAGTCTCCTTCTCTGGAGGCTTTCAAGATGCGTCTGGACACGTTCCTGTGTGATCTGATTCTGTGGTGGTCCTGCTCTGGTAGGGGGGCTGGACTCGATGGTCTCTAGAGGTCCCTTCCAACATTCGGTGATTCTGTGGGGGAAGTGAGGGGAGTAGTGAAATTTGGGGGGGACAGCACTAATGGGGGAAGGGGGCAAAGTTGGGGGGGGTGAATTGGGGAGGGAATTAAAGGAGGGGGGAACACAAGTTGGGGGGGCAGCTGAAGGGGGAAACCAAAGTGGAGGGGGGAACTAATGGGGGAGGAATGAAATTGAGGGGAAGCAAAGGGGGGGGAACTATAGGGGGAGGGGATCAAAGTTGGGGGGAACTAAATTGGGGGGGAACCAAAATTAGGAGAGGAACCAAGTTGGGGGATTAAATTAGGGGGGTAACTGAAGGGGGAGTGGGACACAAGTTGGGGGGAACCAAATGGGGGTAGGGGATGAAATTGGGGAACTTAATGGGGAGGAACTTAATTAGGGAGGAACTGAAGGGGGGGGACTGAAATTAGGGGGAGAAGTTGGGGGGAACCAAAAGCGAGGAGCTGTTGGGGCCAGGGGGAGGGTTTGTGTGTTCAGCTCTGGGCCCCGGGGGAGTGGATTTGGGGGCGGCCCCATAGGGTGTAATGGGGGAGGGGCGGTGCCTCCCCCCCCTGCCCAGGCCCCACCCCCTTCCCCCAACCTAGGAGTTCCTCAAGTCGAGGGGCTCCCCACGGGGATACTGGGAGCACTGGGGGGGGAACAGGGAGGACACTGGGAGGGTACTGGGGACACTGGGAGGGGCTGGGGGAGTGGGGAGTACAAGGGGACTGGGGCAGTGGGGTTACTGACGGGCACTGGGGGGGGATATTGGGAGGCACTGGGATAACGGGGAGGATACTGGGAGGGTGTTGGGGAGGACTGGGAGGGGCACTGGGGGTTGGGGGGCACAGGGTGACGGGGGAACTGGGGGCACTGGGGAGATACTGAGGACACTGGAAGGATACTGGCGGCACTGGGAGGAGTGGGGGGATACTGTAGGAATACTGGGAGGCACTGGGGGGATACTGGGAGGGGATGAGAGGCACTGGAGGTGGATTGAGAGGCATTGGGAGTGGACTGGGAGGGACTGGGTGCAGACTGGGGGACACTGGGAAGGAACCGGGGGACGCGGGTTCCTGGGGATGCTGGGGTGACTGCGGGGCACGGGGGGGGGTACTGGGGGGGTCTGGGAGGACTTGGAGGACACTGGGAGGCACTTGAAGGGGATGGGTGTTGGGGGTACAGGGGAAGTGGGAACACTGGGGGCACTGGAAAGCTCTAGGGGGGCACTGGGAGGGAATGGGGGGATGGAGGTACAGGGAAGTGGGAGCACTGGGGGCACAGGGGTGAGTGGTGGGCACTGGGAGGATACTGCGTGTCTCTGGGAGGATACTGGGAGGGCACTGGGAAACATTGGGAGGGGATGGGGGTAGAGGAGAACTGAGGGAACTGGAAGAGCTGGGGTACTGGGATACACTAGGGAGGTGCTGGGAGGGTATGGGGAGATCAGGGGTACTGGGGGAACTGGGAACACTGTGGTGACTGGGGGACACTGGGGAGATACTGGGAGGCACTGGGAGGGGGGGAACTGGGAGATAATGGATGAACTGGGAGTCACTGGGGCTACTGGGAGTGAGTCACTGGGCCCACCCTCACGTGACCCCCTAGCCCCGCCCCCTCCAGCAGGTACACCCATATGGTGCTTCACCTGATTGGAGGAGGCCAGAGGGGGCGGGGCTTGTACTGAGCCACTGGGAGAGGAACGCGTCCGATTGGCCGATTGCTGCCTTAGCCCCTCGTACGGCCTCGGTGCCATTGGGTGTCACTGGGTGTCAATGGGAGGCACCATTGGGTGCCATTGTGTGACACTGGGTATCGTTGGGTGACACTGGGTGTCACTGGGTGCCACCAGGCACCATTGGGTGTCATTGGGTGCCACCTCGTGCCCCCAGGCCGGCTGTGGGGCTTGGCCATCGCCTGACAGGCTGCTGTGGGGCAGCAGCACCACATGCAGGAATGTGTGGGGCAGAGCCCGGGCTCCTCCTGCCCCATGGATCTATGGGGCACCATCCAGCCCCGGCCCTGCTACAACATCCAGGGCTGTTCCTGTGAGTCAGCTCCCCCTATAGCGACCTATAGCTGCCCCATAGCACCCTATAGAGTCCTATGGAACTCCGTAGCTGTCCTGTACTGCCCTATAGAGCCCCATAGCTGCCCCATAGGACCCTATAGCTGCCCTATAGCACCCTGTAGAGCCGTACAGCCGGACCCACTCCTGAACCTGGATGGATCCTGGGATCCCAGGGCCCCCGGCCAGCACTGAGGAAATTCTTGGGGAGAGCCTCTGATCACCAGAGCGAAGAGCTCGGAGCAAGTCCCCTGGTAAGATCCCAGGCATTCTTCTGGGGTCTGGTGAGGGGCTGGAGTCCCCTCTGTCTGGTGCCTGCCTGGGAGGCAGCGGTGAAAGATCCTGCAGGGCTGGGCTGTAAAAGGTACCTTCTAAAACTTAGGAAAAAAAACAAAAAGGGGCATCCCCTGGTTGGTGAACTCAGTTCCTGGAAATGTGTGCTTTTGTTTTCTAGACTGTGGTTTCTGCCTTTGTGGTTTGAGTAAGATTCGGTTGTGGTAATTCTGGTCTTTGGAATTACTTTGTTTATGGGACTGGGGTTTTTGCTTCTGGGATCTGACTAAAATGGGAAAGAGACAGACTAAAGGTGGTATTCTGAAAAAGTCTCGTTCTTTTGCTTGTGTGTGATGATTGTTAAAAGTCAAGTCTCCTTGTTTCACTCCTGTTGTTCTCTTTTGTTTCACTTGTATCTTGTATTTGTGTTGTTAAAATGGGTAATGTATCCACAGCCAGAGGTGACGTGACCAAATGTTCACCAGGATGTTTGGAAGTAACCCCTTACCTGGCAAAATTTGATTATGTATTGTAATGGTTGGTGGCCACTTTATACCCTGACAGATGGGGGGAAATGGCCACGGCTTGGAACTGTTATTTATAATATTCTGTTGCAGTTCATGTTGTTCTGCAAACGTGAGGGAGGGTGAGATGATGTGCCGCGTGTGGATGTTGTTGTGACTTCAGGAAATGATGATGGTACGGGAAGGAGATGTGGGTTGTTGGTAAGGGTTGTTGTCAGTCGGTGGAAGGGATGAGAATGTAGAAGATGTGCAGTTGCTGGTACCCTCAGCTCTCCCTCTCCACCCTGGTAATATGGGGGGCAGTGAAAGGGAGGCGAGTGGGTGTTTGGAGGATGCAGATTTCAGTCTGGTGGCTGGGAAAGGGCTGGGGCAGTGTCCTGCTGTTCAAGCCCCTTTGGGACAGGCAGTCGGGGTGGAGCGACAACTCGTTGATGTGCATGTCCCTTTGAGAGCACTGGAGCTGTTGAATTGGAAATGGCCTGTGGGGCTAATCTGGAGCAAGTGTTGGAGCTACTCCAAACAATCATGGTAACATCTAACCCCACCTGGGGGATATCCAGGTATTGTAGAAATCCTCTTCAGTAATGAGGAAAAGCGAATAGTTGGAAAAAGCTAAAGAAGTGGAATGTAAATCTCCACAAATGACATTAACCAGGTTATGCCCAGGGAGAGCCCAGACTGGAATCCTAACTCCAGGAGGGACCTGGACAGACTGAAGTGATGTCAGCACTTAATGTTGTATGGGGTCCAGAATGGGACCTGCAAACCAAACCAAACAGACAGACTTGTGTATGAGGTCAGACAGGGGTCTGACAAGGAACTTTGATTCTCTTTTGAGGGACTATGTGAGCCTGCTGGAAAACAGATATATTTGGACCCTGAAGCTAACTGTAAGATGTTTTAACATGCTGTTTACATGTCGGTCAGCCCTGGATCACAGAATGCGTGGCAAGGAAAAAGCAGAGGCCAGGGCAGGGTGAGACGTGTGGGATCATTGTCTATGAGGCACTGCTGAAATCGAGCCCGGATGGGGTTAAATCAGTGTGTCTGTTGTAAACAAGAAGGGCCTTGGAAAAGGGATTGTCCCCAGATCCCTGGCAGAAGGGGCACCTCTAGGTCTAGATTAGATCCTATCTCTGGAACAGGGACAACAGATCCAGGCAGGGACTCAGATTGACAGGCAAGGGGGTGGGATTAAATTCCCCAGCAGAGCCCCTGGTTACAATAAAGCTGGGGAAGGAAAGGGTTAATTTTTGGTGGCTACGGGAGCTACTTCTTCTGTTCGAAATTCTTGCAAGGGACCTTTAAGTGAGTTTTCTGTGCCAGTTGTTGGTGCAACAGGGAAAAAAGACTCAAGCAGCAGCCGCAGCCCCCGGGATGCAGCCCCTGCCTTTCCCAGGCTGCAGGGAGCTCCGGCCCCTGGTGCTGCAGGAGAGCTCCTGGTCCCGGAGCTCTGGCCTGTGCTCCCGGGAGCGACCGGCGGCCCCTTCCGAGCGCGGCGGGCCCGGCCCCCCCGAGCTGGCCCGGCCCGGCCCGCGCTCCGTGACGCCCCCTGGCGGCGCCGTTGGCGCTCGCGCTGTCGCCGTTACTGAGGCTGCGGCAGCAGCAGCTCCGGGCCCGGGAGCGTCGGTCGCTGTTTCTCTGCGAGCTCGCCTTGCCCTGCGCCTCTCCTCGTCCTCGGTTTCGTCCTCGCTTGTCCCTCCTCTCCGTGGCCCTTGGCTTTGTCCTTTGCCTCCCTTGGCCTCGCCCCGGGCCCGGCAGAGCCCGCCGGGGCCTCCTGCTGCTCCCGCCCCGCAGCAGAGGGAGATGGGGCTCTTCAGGAAGAAGCGGCAGTGTTCACCCTCCGGCTGCCCTCCTGGGCAGCCCTGCGCTGCCCCCACCAGTGCCAGCAGTGCCACCAGTGCCACCGGTGGCCGTGAGCTCCAGAAGGAAGACCTGCACAGCGCAGCTGCCCGCGGCAACCTGGCCTGGCTGAGGCGCTGGCGCTGGTGGCTGAGGGTGGTTGGCATCAGCAGGCGAGACCAGGAGAAGCGGTGAGGGGCTGTGGGGCTGCTGAGGGGACACCTGGGCTGCTTCTGGCAGGCGTTGCTGCAGCAGGTCCTGAGCCAAGCTCCACTGGTCCCCAGCAGCCCTGTCTCAAGCACAAGGACTGTGCTGGGACACTGAGCCCACTGAGCCAGGGGGAGCACTAGCACGGCACCACCAGCCCCCCCAGCAGCTTTTGGGTGCCAGGTGGAAGCGTCCACCCTGTGGGCTTTTTGGGGCTCCCATCCAAGCTCATTGCTTAAAAAGCAAGACTTTCCGTGTCAGCTGGGAGGGGGAACTTTGGAGCTTTCCATTGCTTGCAGGGGTGGGTGGGCTGAGGTGCTGTGGGAAGTGCTGCCCCTGCCCTGCCCCTTGGCCCTGCAGGGCTGTTGTGCAGCTGCTGAGGCATCAGCAGTTCTCTTCTGGCCTGGGGGGGTGAGTGCAGGATTGCAGCAGCAGCCCTGGGGGGGAGCAGGGTCTGGGCAGGGTCCCCAGGGCTGGGTGGGGACACAGCTTTGGTCCTTTTGTTGTCTGTGTTAAGCTCCTATGTTGAACTTTTAGGACAGCTCTGCATCTCGCCTGTGCCAACGGCCATGTGGATGTGGTGAGATTTCTGGTGAGAGAGAACTGCCAGCTGAACGTCTATGACAATTGGAGGAGATCACCCCTGATGATGGTATGTGGAATATGTCCTGCTCTTGGAGAGGGGCTTCTTGCCTGTGCAGGAATGGAGGGGTGTCTGGCAGGATTCTTTACACAGGCCTGGGCAGAGACATGCCCCTTGTAATCGGGGTGGAACAGGCAAATGGGAGCTCCTCTTTGCAGATGTTCTTCTTCCCCAGGGCTCAGAAGCTGGGCGAGCTGGGACAGTGCAAGGTCAGCTCTGGAAGTCTTTGCTTTGTGTGTGTGTTGTTCCCAGGCAGTGCAGAGCCAGCAGGAAGAGTGTGTGGCTGTTCTCCTGCAGTACGGGGCCAGCGTCAACCTCCAAGACACTGACGGCAACACCGCCCTTCACCTGGCTGTGCTGTCTAACAGTATAAATATGGTGTTGCAGTTACTGGAGTTTTGTACCTTTATTGATATGAAGAATAAGGTAAATGTTTCTATTTGTTACGGGAGTTTTTTCAGAAAGTTGCATTAATATTTTTCTTGAAGTTTGTTTTTTTTACTTTGATTTTTCCCTCGGTTTCTTTCTCTGTCCTGTCAGGAGGGATGTACCCCACTGATGCTGGCTGTCTCTGAACGTCACGAAGAGATAGCAGAGGTTCTCCTTAAAATAGGAGCTGATGTGCATGCTCCAGATCTGTATAAAAGGTGAGGGGTTTATCAAAGTGGGTCCCTTTAGTTCTCTTGAGCTTGGGCTGATGAGAGGCCTGGGGATGAGCTCTGCAAAGGAGCAGAGAGGCACACACAGAGGAGCTGTTTCCTTGTGCCTTGGGAAGCAGCTCTGCCCTTGGCTGCTGTCAGACCTGGGTGCTTTCTGCACTGAGGGTTGCAGGGAGGCCCTGTCTGGCAGGAGCTGTGTCAGGAGCTCAGCAGCAAGGCCTCAGTTCTACAAACCATCTCCTGCCCAGCAGCACAGGGTGTGCTCCAGTGTTGTGTGTGGGGGAGCTTTGAACATTGCATTGGTTTGATTCCCTCTCCTGTTTTGTTGTTGCTTTTCACGGAAACTGCTTTTCTTGCCTTCATTTTAAAGTAATGGGGGGAACAGTTTTTCTGAGAGCTGAGAGGAATGCAAATAATCACCGTGTCTGTGTAAAATGATCTATTTCATATCATATTTTGGATCTTTCAGAACCCCACTGATGATTGCTGCCTCTGCTGGGCAGCTGAATTTGATCAACGTTCTGCTTCAATATGGGGCTGATGTTTCCCACAAAGACACTGATGGAAGGACAGCTCAGGATCATGCTGTTCTGCATGGATACTCTGGGTAAACTTTTAACTTTATAGTTAGCATAAATTGTCAGTTATCAAGTGTGGCTTTGGAATATTTTTGGTAACAGCACCAAGGTTGAATGGTGTGTTTAGACCTGTCCTGAAGCTGTGCTCAGTGCTGCCTTCTGATGTGCATCGTTCCTGTGTCTCGTCTTAGTTTGGAAGTTGAGAAAACTTCTACCCAGGATTCTCAGTCACCTGTCAAGTTTCATTGCTAAGCTCACATCTGCCCAATATACACTCTAAAATGTGTCTGCAGCCAGAGGTGGAACTTGGCAAACTGAAGTGCATGGAAAGCCTCTCCCCAGCCCAGCACCATGGTCCTTACTGCCCTGCACTGCAGTGCCCAGGCACTGCCAGCCTGTTGTTTCAGAGGAGATCCAACTGACATCCCTGCTGTGAAAACCTGAAGCCGTTTCATTCCTCTTATGCACAGCTCTGTAGCTGTGGCTGTTGCTTCTCTAAGGTGGTTCTGTGTGCTTGAAAGCCAGGCTGAAGAAATGTGCCAAGCAGGAGTTAATAACTTGGAAGGTGTGAATGTGCATCTTCAGGATGAAGGTGGCTGCAGTTCATAGTCATAGAATCATAGAATGGTTTGGGTTGGAAGGGACCTAGAAGGTCATCTAGTTCCAACCCCCCTGCAAGGGCAGGGACACCTCCCACTAGACCATGTTGCACAAAGCCCTGTCCAACCTGGCCTTGAACACCTCCAGGGAGGGGGCATCCACAGCCTCCCTGGGCAACCTGTTCCAGGGTCTCACCACCCTCACAGGAAAGAATTTCTTCCTAATGTCTAACTGAAATCTCCCCTCTTCCAGTTTAAAACCATTACCCCTTGTCCTCTCACTACACACCCTGGTAAAAAGCCCCTCTCCAGCTTTCCTGGAGCCCCCTCAGGCACTAGAAGGCCCCTATAAGGTCTCCCCAAAGCCTTCTCTTCTCCAGCCCCAACTCTCTCAGCCTGTCTTCACAGCAGAGGTGCTCCAGCCCTCGGATCATCTTTGTGGCTCTTCTCTGGACTTGCTCCAAGAGCTCCATGTCCTTCCTGTGCTGAGGGCTCCAGTTTGGAGTAGCCCTGCAGCAGGCTCTGTGTGTATCACCCTTCACCAATACTTACGAGTATGTGAGAGTGTCTGAACACGTGTGGGATGGATAATAAGTGGCTGGTAACTACTGTGCTCAATGGTACATGCAAGTAGGTGGCTGTCTTTACCAAACACATTTCCTCTCTTTCTCTACATAGCCTTGGGAAACAACTGGCAGAAAATGCAGACTGGGCAAACAACCAACTGGCAGAAGGTGCAGACCAGAAGAGCAGAGGAGAAGTTTCTGTGCGTGGTGCCCAGGGCTGCACAGCATCCAGCACTCCTCACTGGGCAGAACCTGCCTGCTGCACATTGGGTGCCCCTGCTGTGGACAGAGGAGGTAGGATCCTTAACTATGGGGAAGCTCAGGAGGAAAGTCACTGTGGCCTTTTCTTGAGGTGGTTGGTTGCTGTCACTGCTGACTGTACTCACTGCTGACTGTACTCACTGCGGACTGTACTCGCTGCTGACTGTAGCGCAGGCATCAGGTGGAGCAGCACAGGCAGTTTGGTGAACGTGCTTATTGCTTGTTGGTTGGAGACACTTGTTGTCAGGCTGTGAAGGGCCTTGTGGTCTGTGTGCTACCTGTCCACTTGCAGGGGTGTTGCCTCCTCCCTGTCAGGTGGCCCCCCTGGACAGGTTTTCCTACAGAGAGAGAGAAGGGGGACAGGGAAGGAACTAGGTGAGAGTGCTTTTGTTTTTCGGGTGTGGGCTTTTACCTCCAGATGGTGAAAATCCCAGTTTCACTCAGTAGGGTGTGTAGAGCAGGTGGATGGTGATTTCTGTGCTAACCCTTGTGTTCCACAGCACACAGACATGGGCACACAAGCCCACGGGTGTGACTCTGGCACCCCTCAGTGCAGCTGTTTGGTGCAGCTGGGGCTGCCCTGTAGCCCTGGGGGAACAGGCTGAGCTCCTTCATAACGCTGGTGAAAGCTGGAGTGTGGCACAGAATGCCCTGGTTGTGCCCCGTGTGCCTGTTGGTGCAGTGTGGAAAATGCTGGTGATTCTTCTGTATGAGGTTCAGCTTTAGATCTTGATCCTGCTTTTGGATTTTCTGTACCTTTTCAGAACCCTCTGTACCTGGGCAGAGCAGCAGCTGGTGCAGTGCAGAGCAGGACGTTGTACAGAAGGTTACATCAGACAGTGACATCTCTGCAGGTGATGTGCACTCGTGTGGCATGGGTGCTTGGGGGCTTCCTTGGCTGACTGTCTTCCTCAACCACCACCATTTGGTCAGCTCTTTGCTAACAGAGCGTATTCATGCTGGGCTCTTTCTTGCAATCTAGAGATGTTTCTTAAACTTGTAGGTGTAAGACTAGAGCTCTGGTCTGTTGGTTTGTTTTTCGTTCAGCACAGCTTGAAGGAGCAGTTGTTCTGGAGATACAACCATTCCTGCTGCCTTGTGTTGCCTTGGCTACCCCAAGTTTCATTGTTGTGACCTGTAGACTTGTCCATGTGAAGTGTTTCTTGTACTGGTTAGTTTTTAGCTGCCACATCTAATGTCAACATGTCATTTCATGTCTGAACAGCAACAGATGACTCGTCCAAAGGAGACTCAATAAGGTGAGACTTTCAAAATACCCAACGGTTACTTGAGGGACGATTGGAGAGACACTGGACTCATTGTGCTTTGCTTTTCCAGAAGCTCTGAGGAAGAGGAGGATGAGGAGGGTTGGAATGTTTCTAAAGAAGAACTCCATTGTACCCCCAAGGTAGGGTGTGTGAATCATGTCCTTTCAAAAGGAATGATTTCCAGGCAAGTTTTCTCCGGGACAGAAGGAGCCTTCAGTTGCAGCCAATATTGGGGGTTCTTTTCTCCTCTCTGAGGTGCCATTCCATGCTTGCCTGTCACCTCCCCCTGCAGGTTTTCCCTCTTTGGAACGTGGGGCAGTGTCCTTGGTGTCAGCTCCAGGCTCTCAGCCCTGCTCCTTTTCCTGCTGCTCTGCAGGATCCCCACCCTGTGCAGTGGTGTCTGGAGCAGCTGTTCTGTGGCACTGGGATCCTGCAGGGCTGAGGAACCCGAGTGTGGTGGTTCAACCCACTCTGCAAGGCTGGAGGTGCCAGGATCTTTAGTTTTGACATGATTTCATGTTCTTGCACTGATTTAAATAGACATGATGCATTTTTCTGGCCTGATACGGAAATGTAGGGATATTTTGGTGAGTGTAGGTGCAGGGACTAATGTCTGCCTTGGGTCTGGGGATCTGAACAGTTGCCCTGTGCACATTTGCAAGTAAGCATTCTGAAACTGATCTTAAAGACAGCTGAATGTTACTAAGTATTAGAAAGAATAAAACCAGATTTTTAGAACTGTGCTGCATGTCAATGTAGTTTTGGCCACAACTGGCAGAGGTGCCTGCCGAGTGTTTTGGGGTGCAGCACCCACGGAGTTGGGTGTGTGAGGAGTGTCTGTGTAGTTAGGAGTGCAGGATGGAGCCAGCACCTGAGCACGATCAAAAGGACAGCCTGGTTGTATTTACTGTTCAAGATTGGATGGGAACAAAGTAGTTGTTGTTGTTGCTTTAAAATAACTAATTTTTAATTTTTTTTGTTCAATCTTTCTTGACAGAAGCAGCAGAAGCCAAAGTTGAGGCTGTCCTGGATTGACCAAGTGATAGTGGATGCTTCCCAGCAGCACAGGAAAAACAGTAAGCTATCTGGGAAAGATTCCAGGATCTACTGATCTATGAAAGTTGACTTGCTAAGTAGGGTTTGTGGTTGGGTTTTTTTTTCCATAGTAAATGAGAAAAGTACATTTTGAAAACATGGCACTTAGTCATTTGAGAAACAAATAAGCCATATTGTTAACATGAAGATACGAATCCCCTCCTAAGCCTTTGTCCCAGGTCAAGTCCTTCATCCTGCCCATCCCTTGCCTGGCTCCTGTTGATGACATTCCCATATGGCTCCTCTGCTGTGCATTAGTCTGGAAACACACCAATTGCAATTGAAATACATGTAAATAAATAACACCTGTGTGTGCTTGAAAGCTGGGCCAGAGGTGAGCACTGCTGGTCCTCAGCTCAGGTCTCAGAGCAGGAGGAGAAGGCCCTGTTCCCATGGTCGGTCTCCAGAGAGCAGCTTGGGCTGGTAGATGTTCCCAGAGCATGTGCAGCTGCTGCTCAGACGCTGCCCAGGGGGCCTGGCAGGAGCTGCTGTGTTGAGGTGTTGTGCCTGTTGCTGCTTTTCTGCCCGTGGGCATTTCCCCATCAGCGTCTGGCATGGTGCAGGGAGCCAGAGCCCAGGCTGGAGCCAGCAGTTGCCCTCTTCTGGGGTGGGGGCCCTCGCTGGTCTCCAGCTCCTTCCCCCGTCTCTGTGTCCGTGCCTCCCCACGAGGGAATCCTCAGCCAGTTTTCCCTAGTGGAGCAGCTTCAAGCAGAGCCATGAAGACAGTCTGAGGTGGCCAGGAAGCCCCTGAGACTGAGCCCTGTGTTGGTCTGCTAGAGGAGAGCTGTGGCTGTCAAGGCCCTGGAACAGAAAGGGCTTCTGTGTGTTGGGGCCGAGGCTTGGAGCTGTGAGCCTCTACTCGTTTGGCAATGGCCCTGCTGAGGGGTCTGGCTTCTGGGAAGGTGCAGGGAACAGCTCAGGGTCAAGGAAGATCTTTGGAGGGAGCACGAGGAGAGGAGCCTTGTCTCCTGGTGCCTGGAGCCAGGTCAGTGTGAGGGTGTTTTGGAGAGCATTTCTGCGGCACCTCCTGTCCCGTGGGACACGATGGCCAAGGCCAAGTTGTGGAGCTGTGGGCTGGTGAGCAGGTGACCACGACTCTGTGTAGCACAGGGCTGCATCTCCTGCATGTTCCCCAGCATGTGTTGGGTGTTGCTTGGAGCTGTGCCAGCTGTTGTGCAGAGCCATCTTCTTGTGGAAAGGAGGCCAGAGGAGGCAGCAAAGTGAGGGAAATGCTCTGCTGTGTCTGGGTGTGAGGAAAGCCTTGCGTAACACTCGGGTCTGAGGCTGTCCTTCAGCAGTAGAACCGCTGGACATGGTTTGGATGCAGGGCTTGACTGCTGGGGAATAGCAGAGGGGAAGAAAAGCCTTCAGTGTCTCACTTGTGCCCTGGTCTGTAGGTGCCGTGCCAGCAGTGGGAGCGGAGCGAGAGGAAGACGCTGATTCTTCTCCCTGGGATTCTGAGGTACTTTCTGTGAAGGAGACGGAGGTTCCTGCCGCGGGGGCGAGGGCAGGAGCGAGATGCAGAAGCACTCGAGAGCTTGCTTTTGCCCTGGGCCCTCCTGCTGATGAGGCTTCTTTCCTCATGTCCTGCTTCTGCCCTACGTTGGGGAGTGGGGCCCTTGGAAGTGCTCCTGGTCTGGGCCAGCTGCCCAGGCAGGAGTGGAACAAAGTGAGGTCAAGCGAACGCCTCGGGTCTCGTAGCAACTGGCCTTTGGGTTTGGTTCCTCAGCTGTTTGCACGGATTTGATCTGTGAAGATTGACTGCCATGTAGGACAGTTGCTGGGGTGATGGCTGCAAGCTGAAATAAGACTTGAGAGCAGGAAGCTAGGGGTTTTCCTTGGAGCCAAGTAGGGGAAAAGAAGGAAGGTGTTCCGGAGTGCTGTCACTGAAGTGAAGCTGGGCTGCCATGAGGAAGTGGGCTCTCAGGGGCTTTGCAGAAGCAGGGGTGAGACTGAGGACATCAGGCATTTCTTTCTCCTGGCACAGATTTCCATGGAAAAGCCAAGGGCCCTGTAAAACCAAGCTCAGCAAAGGTTCCCTTTTGTCCCTAGTACTGTTCATGTTGTCAGTGGGTGGCAAAGAGGATGCTTGTTCCTGCTCTTTCCAGCTGTTCTGGTCGATCTCTTTTAGGAAGAACCACCTGAGCAGGAAGCCAAGCAGGAGAAGGAAGGCAGTGGTGAAGAGCTTCAAACTGCAGCTGCTGAGAGGGTGAAGAAGTATCTTTTTAATGATAGCCCTCCAGTCCACAAAACAGCTTCAAAAGCCAACACTGGTGAGAGAAAGGAGTTAGTAAATACTGACCCCAATTCTTGCTCTGTGAATATTAGTGCAGAGTAAATGATCTAAGATGGTGATTGGCTGCTGAGACAGCAGATTTTCCCCTCTCCTGTGAATCCTCGTGGGCGTTGGCAGAGCAGGAAAGCAGCTTTTCTTCCTTTATGTCCATGCTTTGAGAGCTGAACTGGTGCTGTTGGGTCCCAAACGATGCTGTGGGCAGCAGGTGCCAGGCTTGCCTTGGTTGGTGTGTTCTCCTGGAAGGGATCTGAACAAGAGGTGCAGATGGAAAAGAGAAGGAGGACTGGAGTGTCTGGGGGGTGACAGTAGGATTCCCCTTTCTGGCCCAATTCCGTGGGCTGTCTCCAGAGAGCAGCTCGGGGTGGGAGATGTTCCCAGAACGTGTGGAGCTGCTGCTCAGATGCTGTCCAGGGGGCCTGGCAGGAGCTGCTGTGTTCAGGTGTGGTAGGAAGCTGCCCGCAGGGTGTGACCTTAGGGACAAAGGGACTGAAGGGATCTGGGAAACACCCCTTGATGGCAACAGTGCAGGAGCAGCCCTGTCTGTCTGAGCAGCCCTGCTGGACCTGGGGGAGGGAGGCTTCTAGGAGTGGTGGAACCTCCAAGCACACCTGGTGTGTCCAGACTTGTCTCCTTCTGGGAGAGCCCGTTGCCTTCTAAGAGCCTCACGTGCAGATGCCCAACACACTGGGTGCCCGTCCGGCCTGGTTCTGCTCTCTTGAGCTGCTGTTGGTTCCTGAGGGGATGTCCCCAGTGAGCATGCTGTCTGTGCAGATACTGCTCTGGAATTGCATCAGGCTCCAGTGCTTCTGGCCACCCCTTCCAGTTGGTGCTTCCAGAACTGCCTGCTCAGTCAGGGAGGGACTTGCTGGTTCCATTTATCCAGCCACGTGACAATTCCAGTCAGAGGGACGTGGACTCTTCTACAGAAACTGTGCATAACGATGGGAGGAAAGGAAGATGTTGGTCTCCAAAGTATGGAGGTGATTTGTAGAGGAGCTGAGTGTTTATTCCAAGCATCTTGGGGCTGATAATTTTGGCCCTCTCCACAGTCCCTTCTGTGGTGCTGTCTTGAGCACCAGCACATCTGTCCTCTGTTCCCAGTGCTGGTTGGAGCCTTCACCAGCAAACAGCTTGGTATTGGGATACCTACAAGCAGCAGTAAAGGCTCCATCTACTCTGTGAGCTTGAAAAACCAGAAAAAGGGAAGAATGCCGGTTTTGCGTCTAGAACACGATGGTTGGAGAATCACTAATTATTGTTGTTGCTGTTACTGTGTTTAATTCTGGCCAGACTGTCTGAAATGCATCATAGTCATCAACAGATCATCCCAAGAACCCTGTGAAATAGGTGCTGCCAGCCCAGTAATGACTCATGTGGGAAATGCCTTCTGCTAAAATACCCCAAACCCCAAACTGACAGAAAATGTAGGAGGTTGCAACCACCAGGGATTGAGGTAGAAGGAGCAAATGGTTGTTCCACAGTGTGTAACCTGGGAGTAGAGTCAACCTCTGGAGACCTGTATGAGGGAGTAAGGAGCTGAGGTTCCCAGTTCAGGCCTGTGGGTTGTACCTCTGAGCTTGGATCACCTAAAGCAGGAAATGCCAGAAGTGAGGTTGGCCCCGTGTCTCATTCATACTGGCCCCTTTTGTATTTTTATGGTGATTTTCTCCCTTCTTGCTGCCTTTTCGTGTGGAACATTGTGTCCCTCCTCAGCAGGGAAGCTTTGTGTCTAGAAAGGCTGTTGTGTAGAAACCATAGAATGATGGAGCAGGAAGGAGGTGCAGAGTCACTGAGGTGAAGAGCCTCCATCTCTGTTTGTAGATGCCACCCTTGAGCTGGTGGGACTTGTTTGTCTCTGAACCCTTGACACTTCCAGGTGCTCACTGTGCCTTCCACACAAGCAGTGACCCTGAGTTGCTGCTTCTAAACTGTGTCTGGGATGGCCTAGAGCCCAGTGCTCAGATGTAAATGAGATTCAAGGTCGGCACCCATGATGGGGAGTCCAGACTGAGTGATGCTTCTGAGGAGTGTGTGACCTGTCCAGGATTGCTTTGAAACTGAGAGAGGAAAGGGTGAAATCCAGTGCCCAGCAGTGCAGGTGAAACGTCCGGCCTCTGGGTTGGTTCTGCCCAGTTCACAAGCCTGTCTTTCACTCAGCCTGCCCTCCGTGTCTCCTGCAGCAGATGAGGCAGCAGTTTGACTGAAATACTCTCTCCTGATTCGTGTCTAAAGACAAATCTGTTTCGTGCAGGGAGTCAGGCTGGGCCTGAAATATTTCAAGCCTGCGATTTTGTTGCTCGTGGCTTTCTGTGCACAGCACAGAGGGAAATGGAAACTGCTGGAAGGATGTAGCCAGTTCCTGTGTGACACAGTGTGCCAGAGAGAGGTCACACACCTTGGGGAGACAGGAGGGATGTACTTGTGGCCACTGATAGTGAAATCCAGCAACTTTCCTCTTTACATTAAAAAGACAAATGCCATGGAAGAAGGGAATTCCCACAGATGCACATGAAATCTGTGTGATGATGCTTTTCCTCTAGCAGCTCACCAATGGGAGGGGATGTGCTATTTTGTGTTAAGGTTTTTCTCAGCAATATTCCAGATGCACAGTAGGTGTAAAGAAGTAACATTAAGCCATGCTGGTTATAAACATGTAGTGTTTTTCACTGTAGGTGAGCCCTCAGGATCTACCTTGCACGTGTCATCATCAGCTGAACAAAAAGGCATCAGGGATGCCATAGAAGACTATGGGGTGCAGGTATGTAAACCCAGATATTTTGAATTAGAGTCTGAATTGGTAAATCGTGTTATACACTGAGGCAAAGAAAACCAACCAGTGAGTGAGTAATGCTGAAGTCCTGGAGATGGAGGTTGTGTTACAGTCTGAACTAAAGTTGGACACAGTCTTCTTAGGATGGGGTCAAATCCTTGCCATTATGTTGGATATTTGCTGCTCCACTGCTTGGTTTCCAGCTGGTTTGCTTAAACTGGGACCAGTGTTTTTCCCATTATGCTGTGCAGGGAAACAAGGCAGCCAAGTGCATTTTTTTTCCCTGTGCAAAATGCATATTCTGGTAAAACTTCATACCTTTTGAGTTCAGTCCCATGACAGGTCTAGTTGTGTCATCAAATAAGTTACAGGAAAGGCACATTTCATGTTCTCACAACTTTCTTCTTGCTCATTTACCTGTTTCATCAGGACATGGTCAGACAGCTGCAGCAGGAGCTTGCCCATGCTCTTGAAAAGCAATCCAGGGCAGAAGCTTTGCTTGAAGAGACCAAGTGCTGCTGCAGGGAGCTGGAGAGAGAGAATCTGGGCTTGCAGGAGGAACTGAAAGAGGTGAAAAGCAAGGTACAGAATGTTGACCTACAATCCTAGAGGAAACTTCAACAGGCTGGATTGGATTAGGAGTGCAGGAATTGCCCTGTTTTATAAACTGGGTGTCCATGTCTTAGACATGAGGACACTTTGTCCTTACTTGGTCAAAGGTTTGGATTTGCTCAGGTTCTCTGCAAGATCAACTGATGTGTCTGGAGCTTATTAGGGTTGGTTTGGCTGAGCAGGTTGTCTGATTTCTGAAGAACAGGAGAAACACTGGACTGCTGCATTTGGGCTTCTTTCTGCTGGCTGTGCTTCCCCTCCCCACTTGCCTCCCCTCTCCCTCCCAGGTAACACAGAATCACAGAATTGGGTTGGTGGGAAAAGACCTTTAAGATCAAGTCCAGGTGTTACCCCAGCACTGACAAGGCCACCACTAAACCCTCAGCATCACATCTACTCATCTTCGAAATCCCTTCAGTGATGGTAACTCAACCCCTCCTCTGGGCAGCCAGTTCCAGGGCCTGACAACTCTTTGGGTGGAAAATCTTTTCCTAATCTCCAATCTAATCCTCCCCTGTAACAACTTGTGGCCATTTTGTCTTGTCCCATTGCTTGTTCCTTGGGAGGAGAGACCAAAACCCCTCTTGCTTTCAGGTAGTTAGAGAGACCAGTAAAGTCTCCCTTGAACCTCCTTTCTCCAGACTAAACACCCCCAGTTCCCTCAGCCACTCCTCAGCAGACTTGTGCTCCAGACCCTTCTCCCTGTGCTCCAGACCCTTCTCCCTGTGCTCCAGACCCTTCTCCCTGTGCTCCAGACCCTTCTCCCTGTGCTCCAGACCCTTCTCCCTGTGCTCCAGACCCTTCTCCTTGTGCTCCAGACCCTTCCCCAGCTCCATTACCCTCCTCTGGACATGCTCCAGCCCCTCTATGTCCTTCTTGTCCTGAGGGGCCCAGAACTGACTCCAGTATTCACAGTGTCCCCTCACCAGTGCCCAGCACAGGGAGACAAGCCTTGCTCTGGTTCTGCTGGCCACACTAATGCTGACACAAGCCAGGATGCTGGTGGCCCTCTTGGCCACCTGGCCACACTGCTGGCTCATGTTCAGCCGCTGTTGACCAACACCCCCAGGTCCTTTTCTGACAGGCACTTTCCAGCCACTCTTCCCCAAGCCTGTAGCATTGCCTGGGGTTGTTGTGATGCAAGTGCAGGACCTGGCACTGAGCCTGGCTGAACCTCATACAGTTGGCCTTGGCCCATGGATCTAGGCTGTCCATGTCCCTCAACAGAGCCTTCCTATCCTCAAGCAGAGCAACACTCCCACCCAACTTGGTGTCCTCTGCAAACTTACTGAGGGTGCACCCGATCCCCTCGTCCAGATCACTGATAAAGGTATTAAAAAGAACTGGCCCCAACACTGAGCCCTTGGGACCCTACTGGTGACTGGCCACCAAATGGATTTAACTCCACTCACCAGCATGATGCCAATTCTGAATGCTTTTGGAACTTAGTTTATCTATTTCCCCTTGTTTGGCCCCTCATCCTGAAGCAGCCGTCTTGTAAGTGAATTGTAAGCTACTTTCTGAGTTCTTGCAGTGTTCTTACCAAAACTGAAGTACAGAGGCCTTGGAGTTCTGAAACAGAAATCATCTTCATCTCCTTATGAGGGGGCTGTGAAGTAATTTTAGGAGAAGGATGAACTTTTGAATTCGTATTTTCAATGGAGGAGCAAACAAGTGGATTCGGAGAGTGTGACGAGTCCCTGGCAGGGTGGGAGGGTCAGTGCTGGTGCTTAGAGCCAGGCTAGAGGAGATCAGTGGGGTGGGAGAGGCCAGTCTACAAGATGCTGAAGTAGCCCAGTTTGTGTTCATTTGCTGGTAGAAGTGGAGGTTGGAGTGGACTGGAAAGGATGACAGCTCTTTGGGTGCAGACACAGGCAGCACTTGGGTTCCTGGCTCCTCTAGAGAAAAGCTCCCCTGACTGCTCGGGATTCTTGCTGTGATTTCACAGTTGCAGGAGTCAGAAGAACAGCATCGTCAGTCTGAGCGTTGTATTTATGGCTTGAAGATGGCCTTGGATGAGAAGGAAAGAGAACTAAGAGCTTCCCAGAAACTGCAAGGCCTGCTGTTGGCATCTTCTGGGGCCAATACCACTATAAGACAACTGGAAGAACGTCTGCAACGGTGAGAGAAGAGCACAGTGAACGAAGGTGTATGTTGCTTTCTGGGATTGTGTGAAAACCACAGGGTGGTCTTGTTGCATCCCAGCAAGTTAATACATGCTTTGGAAGATGCTTTTGTTTGTTTTTTCCCTGCTGTTCTTTAAGAACTGGTGCTCTGGTGGATTTCTGTCATAAGCCCTGTATTTCTTTTTAAGCCTTGAAATGGAAAATGCCAGACTGCAAGCTACAGTCCAGCACCAGAGCAATACGATTGAAGCCCTTCAGAGAGACCTGCAAGCCCTTACCTCAGTAAGATGCTCATGAACCTCCCTTTTTGAGAGCTCCTGGGGGGCCTTTGGATTTTGTGGATGCAGGGAACTGATGAAAAGACCAGGTGGACTGTGTAGGTGCAGTTCAGCCCACAGGGACTCTTTGGGAGTTCTGTAGATGAAGGTTGTGTTACAGCCTGAAGTAAAGTTGGACACAGTCTTCTTAGGCTGGGGTCAAATCCTTGCCATTATGTTGGGTATTTGCTGCTCCACTGCTTGGTTTCCAGCTGGTTTGCTTAAACTGGGACCAGTGTTTTTCCCATTATGCTGTGCAGAGAAACAAGGCAGCCAAGTGCATTCTTTTCCCTGTGCAAAATGCATATTCAAGGGAGGAGAGAGACTTCTCTGTAACCTGCTGATCTGTTTGATTCAACACGCCTGGTCTTCCTCTTTGTAAGAGAAAGATCATGCACAAAAACTTGAATTTTGGTGACCTTTCTGATGCTTTCCCTGCCTCTGCAAAACATGTGCTTGTTTGGCCACTTCAGTAAGTTTTGGAAAAGGGTTTTTTTCAGGGGGCATTTACCAGGGGTATAAGGCAGGCATCCTGTTTGTCATCCTCAGCATCCAGGACAGGGCTGGATAAGAGGGGTCTGGAGTCTTCTGGAACATCTCAAGGGAGGGTGGAAGAAATTATTTCCACCTGGGGATATTGTTTAGTGGGCATGGTGGTGCTGGGCTGATGGTTGGACCTGATGATCTTGGAGGTCTTTTCCACCCCTCATGATTCAATGATTCAGTCCATGCAGGAGCAATTGGCCCATCTGCAGAGTGAAAACCTTTTACTCCACCAGCAACTGGAAGATGTGCAGAACAGGCAGATCATCCAAGAAAACATTGTGAAAGTTGCACAGGGCTGGTTCAGTGAAGTGTTCAGCAAACTGAGAGCTGATATGGAAAAGCAAGTTGACCTCATGGAAGAGAGAAACAAGGAATTGGATGCCAGGTGTAATGATTTAAGAGAACAAGTCTTTAAATACGAGGCTGACAAAGTAGAAAAAGAGGTAAAGTACTCACTGTTGGCAGTGCTGAAGACTATTAACAGTGTCTGGGTGCTAATTGATGTGTGAGTTTTGGGGCTTGCAAGGGGCCTGCCTGTTCCTCAGAAAGTGAATTTCAGGCACTTCTGTATTTTATGATGTGTCCATTCTTTGTGGCTCTGTGAAAGACTAATGAGCAGGACAGCAGCCTCAGGAGGACATCAGGTCAAGTGCCTTTCTGCAATTCCCACAGGGCAGGAGTGTGAAACCTGCTCCTGTGCAGAGCAGGAGCCTGAGGGTCTGTTGCTCAGCCAGGCATGAACCAAGTGTTGCTGCCGTTGCTGCAGGGAGATGGTTTTGGTCAAGATGAGAGAGGGAAGAGAATAAAGAGGAGGGGAGGAGTGAGAAATAGGAAGACAACTGAAAAAGATGTAGGTAGGGGCAGGATGCCTTGTGATGTGGTGTTCCTAGGAGCAGGTACAGTCTTCTCTCTTGAGAGAACATCCCAGCAGTCCCAGGCACAGCAATGGTTTAAAAATTGCCTGACCCATCTGGTTCATCTTCCTATACCTTCTGGAAAACAGGAACCAGTCCCATCGAGTATTTTGACACTGGGGTGGAAGGTTTGTCTCCCTGAATGGTTTGAGTAGTGCTTTAACATGACATTTCCTTCTTCATATCAAATCCAGAGTCTTTGAGTGAGGTCAATCCCTGCCTGGGTCAGAGAACCACCTGATTCTTCATGTTTCAGTTTCTTTAAGGGGAAGGGGGAAGAACTCCAGCAGGGCTGTCAGACATTGTAGTGTGGGAATTGCTTTGTATCCTTAGTACCAAAATAACAGGTTCCTTTTGAGGATGATGAGTGGATGGGTGGATGGATGGATGGATGGATGGATGGATGGATGGACCGTCCAGATTTTTGAAACCTAATCTGTCAGTAGGGAGGCAGCTGTTACTCAAAAATGAACTTGGTTAAAAGACTGCAAGGGGACATGATTCAACGTACACTTAAAGTGTATCTCAAAAGAACTTTCAGACAGATGTATTAATTGAATGATATTTTTATCCTAGAGAAATAGAACCAGGAATGATCTAATCCAAAGACCTGCCTTTAGTCATCAAAGTCATATCTGCAGTGAGACAGTGGCTCTTATATCACAACAGAGTTCTCTGGGTTTTGTCAGAAAAAAATACACAATTGCAGTGTGTGCTTGTGTATTGTTTGAGAAGAATAGAACTTGAGCCGTTTTTATGTGTTAGGAAACAGAAACCCTCCTGAAGAGCTGCTGATAGTTTGGAGGTTTTAAGCTGAGAAAGATGAAGGGAGTTGATCATCTGTGCAGATGCTGCTGATGGCAGGCAGAGTGTCACACCTTTGAGTTCAGTCCCATGACAGGTCTAGTTGTGTCATCAAATAAGTTACAGGAAAGGCACATTTCATGTTCTCACAACTTTCTTCTTGCTCATTTACCTGTTCCATCAGGACATGGTCAGACAGCTGCAGCAGGAGCTTGCCCATGCTCTTGAAAAGCAATCCAGGGCAGAAGCTTTGCTTGAAGAGACCAAATGCTGCTGCAGGGAGCTGGAGAGAGAGAATCTGGGCTTGCAGGAGGAATTGAAGGAGGTGAAAAGGAAGGTACAGAATGTTGACCTACAATCCTAGAGGAAACTTCAGCAGGCTGGATTGGATTAGGAGTGCAGGAATTGCCCTGTTCTATAAACTGACCTTTTTAAGGAGCTGAGAAATGGTCATGTGACACAGAGCTCATGACAGCTTTGCTTGTTTTTTTTTTCCCCAGGAAAATGAGAAAATGGTGGAACAGCCAATATCTCCTGACCAGCTAGAAGAAAAACTAGAGAAGTTTACAGATGTGCAAACTTGTATCTTCTCAAATGCTTGTGAAAATTGGCCAGTTGTTGTGGCATCTGCAAGGAAGCCTGACAGTGTCCCCCTCACAGAGAGTCTGCTGCCCTCCTGTCCACCACATTCAGGGACACGTGTCCCAAAGCTCTCTACCATCCTCCCTGACTCCTCCTTGTTAAGGTCATCAGTAACATTGGCAGAATTCCACGCTCGTAACAAGATGATACAGAGCAACCTAGAAGATCAGGACACAGTCCTTCAGTGCCACCTCTCTGATCAGAGTGCTGAAGAGGAAGAAAATACAGGCAGCAAAAAGAACAGGTAATTGAAGTATTCCCTAAACTGAGCAGGGACAGGGAAGAAATGCCCAGAAAATAAAGTGGAAAGGTAAGTACATGCTTTTTGGAGTGCTCATAAGATACTACTTTTCCCTCATGTGCTGTCCTCCTAGAATTCCTGTTCTACCTCTGGTCAGCATTATGTATGTAAGCCCAGGATGGCATATTTGTGAGAAAAGTTCCTTAAGACCCTTCCATTCATTAGAACTGTCTTAATTTCTCTGTAGTGTTCCAGCAGTAACACCACTGATCGTGGAATTAATAGGGTGGTTTTTTAATTGATTGTGTTTTAACAGGCAGCCTTCTTGCCAGTCTCTAATAATCTCCTCCTCTTGTTCAGTGGGTGGCAGAAAATGTGAATTTCATGTCCTTTACTGCTTGAGTAAGGACAGGTCCATCAGAGGACAGAATTGGATTCTGTGAAGCAAAAAAAATAAATAAAATCTTTGTTGTCTTCCACTTTAGCAGCGTGTCTGAGGTGGAGCTTTCCATGGGAAAGGGAGGGTAGCTCAGAGTTCCTGGGCAGGGGGTGGACCTTTCAGAAGGGGCCATGGAAACATGTGGCATTCAGGGGTTGCTTTGAAGCCCTGATGCTGAGAAGTCTTAAGTGTTGCTAACTCTTGCTGCTCCTTGCAGACTGTGTGACTGCTAAAAAATAGGCCCTCCAAAGAACCTCAGATCAAATGCTGTTCTGGCTTGGGTCTCTCTTAATCCCTTCTGCTTTCAGAAGTCAAATAATAGTCAAAGACCTGGAGGGTAACTTTGTGGAAGTGTTACTGCCCACGGTAATTCTTTGGATGTTTCTGGATGTTCAGAGATGATGAGGATCTGGAAGAAGTCAATGCTGAGCTCTGGATGAAGCCTGTTATAACATCTTCAAGCATCTTCATCAGCCGTGGTCTGGCTGCACATCTAGTTCAGTGTTCCAGTGGCAATGATTCGGCACTGAGCAGAAGTCGAAGGCCAGCAGAGCGCTCCACAAGTCCAACCGTGTCTGAGGAGTTACTGGCAGCCATGTCGGCTTGCAACCACCATGGCTCAGGTGAGCATTTTGAAATACTGCTCTCAGCTCCTGCTGAAGAGCATCTGTAAGCAGGGTTGTACTTTTTAGCCCAAAGTTGCAATTCATTTCTAGTTTCAAACCATCTGATCTCATCTGCGGAAGCAACTCGTCCTCATCAGAACAGTTCACAGCTACATGTGGTGGAGGTGAAGACTTTTGGTGCTGAGGGTTATACACATTTCCAGGAGTGCTTAGAGACCAAAAAAGAGATGTGCAGTGAGATGAGAAGGAGGATTGGGATAGCCAGCTGTGAGGTCTTTTCCAGGGGGTTGGGGGGAAAGAGAACAGTGGAGGCAAGTTACAGTCCTCAAAGGTGCATTTTGCCTGGCTCTTCATTCCCTTCTCAGAAATCACTGTGTTGGCTTTATTTCCACCCGTTTCTTTTTTGTCAGCTGTGGGTGAGAATCAGAAAGATATGAATGGGATGAGTAAGAGGAAAACAAGATCCTTTTCTTCTCCTGATTCATTTGCACATGTTGTGGAGGATCCTGTGGACCTTCCAATCATTGTGAAGGCCCCAGAAACCAGGGAAAGTGGTGTCTTCTAATACCTCAAGTACCACTGCTTTGCTTAGGATTGGTCCTGTTTTGGGTCATCTTCTGTTCTAGGCATTAGTATTCCCACTTTTTTTTCAGTTACCTCTGTCTTATTTCACGTGTCAGGGGTCTCTTCTCCCCAGGATTTGCTGCTGCTTGTGCCTACTTGAAAAGTATGAGAGGTTCAGGGATTTGAGGGGGTCCTTTTTCCATTGTTCTTTCAGCTCCACGCTCCCCTCTTCTAGCTGTGAAGGCACAGACTATTCCAACAAAGTGCCACGGGGTGGTTCTCCTGGAGGAGCTGGTGATTTTGGTGGCAGCTGTCCCTTTGGTTCTGGAGAGAGGGCCTTTCCTCTCCCTCTGCTGCTCTATGGCCCACTTTCTTTGGCCCTTGGAGTTCCTGCCTGCTACTGGTCCTCTGGTGAGGCTCTGCAGAGCTTCCCCTCCTAAGGCTCTTGCTGTCTATGGCCTGTTGTGAGGACATTGGACAGGGTTCTGGTTCTTCTCTTTTTTTTGTGGGCATGTTGCTAGGTGAGCCTGCTCCTCGCCATAAAAGAAATGCTTATTCCCCCAGGGTTTCTGTACAAAAACCAGAGACTCCCAGAGTGGGTGAGGGTGGAAGGGGAGGCTGGAGATCATCTAGGCCAACCCCACCCCTGCTCAAAGTAGGGTCATCCATGGCAGGTTCCTCAGGGTTATGTCCCACCAGGTTTTGTACATCTGCGAGACTGGACACTCCACAACCTTTTCTGGGCAATGTGTTCCAGTGTTCGACCATGCTTACAATTTAAAAATTAAAAAAATCAAAAATCCTTCTGTTAAAATGAAATTTCCTCTATTTCTCTTTGTTTCCATTCCTCTTGGAGTTCTTTTCCTTGGCACCACTGAGAAGAGTCCAGCTCCATCTTCTTTACTCGCCCCACCAGGTATTTATACACAGAGCTCAGGTCCCCCTGGGCTTTCTCTACTCCAGGAAAGAACCAGTCCCAGCTCTCTCAGCCTCTCCACGGAGCTCATGTGCTCCAAGCCCTGCAGCACCTTCCTGGCCATCTGATTTCTCCTTAGGGAGCCTTGGAAGTCAGAGTTGTCAGTGAGAATCACTGAATTGGCAGCAAGAAGCACCTTCTAGGGGAGAAAGTCTTTTTGTGTGACCAACTGACGTGGGTACACAGTCAAACCCACAGCACTTGCTGTGTAGAAGCTGCTGCTGTTGCAATCTTTTCCAAGTACAAAGTTCACAAGAAAGAGTTGTGTCTGTTTTTATATTTTGATATATGTGTGTCATGGTATTTGCAATAACCATAAAGATAAACCTTGGCATCATCTGCAGCATCTTTTCCAGTTTTCCATCTGAAGGTGGAGAAAGTAAGAATATTGGCTCCTCCTTTTCTCTGTCCCAGGGTGCATGTCAGTCCTGCAGCAGCTGCTGGGGCAGCTCCTCTCCCATGGAGCTGCAGAAGCCTCCATGGAAGGTGTCCCCATGGAAGGCATGTGTGTGTGTCTCAGCATGTAGCTGCCATTCTGCTCATGCCTGTGGGCACAGACTTTAGCCAGACCTTCCCTGCAGTGACTCCTCTGTGCTTCCTGCTGTGTGTTTGTACCTGCTGGTTC
>CM036592.1:5803271-6029723 GCA_020745705.1 Hemiprocne comata
GGAAGGGAAGGAAGGAAGGAAGGAAGGAAGGAAGGAAGGAAGGAAGGAAGGAAGGAAGGAAGGAAGGAAGGAAGGAAGGAAGGAAGGAAGGAAGGAAGGAAGGAAGGAAGGAAGGAAGGAAGGAAGGAAGGAAGGAAGGAAGGAAGGAAGGAAGGAAGGAAGGAAGGAAGGAAGGAAGGAAGGAAGGAAGGAAGGAAGGAAGGAAGGAAGGGAAGGAAGGAAGGAAGGAAGGAAGGAAGGAAGGAAGGAAGGAAGGAAGGAAGGAAGGAAGGAAGGAAGGAAGGAAGGAAGGAAGGAAGGAAGGAAGGAAGGAAGGAAGGAAGGAAGGAAGGAAGGAAGGAAGGAAGGAAGGAAGGAAGGAAGGAAGGAAGGAAGGAAGGAAGGAAGGAAGGAAGGAAGGAAGGAAGGAAGGAAAGGAAGGAAGGAAGGAAGGAAGGAAGGAAGGAAGGAAGGAAGGAAGGAAGGAAGGAAGGAAGGAAGGAAGGAAGGAAGGAAGGAAGGAAGGAAGGAAGGAAGGAAGGAAGGAAGGAAGGAAGGAAGGAAGGAAGGAAGGAAGGAAGGAAGGAAGGAAGGAAGGAAGGAAGGAAGGAAGGAAGGAAGGAAGGAAGGAAGGAAGGAAGGAAGGAAGGAAGGAAGGAAGGAAGGAAGGAAGGAAGGAAGGAAGGAAGGAAGGAAGGAAGGAAGGAAGGAAGGAAGGAAGGAAGGAAGGAAGGAAGGAAGGAAGGAAGGAAGGAAGGAAGGAAGGAAGGAAGGAAGGAAGGAAGGAAGGAAGGAAGGAAGGAAGGAAGGAAGGAAGGAAGGAAGGAAGGAAGGAAGGAAGGAAGGAAGGAAGGAAGGAAGGAAGGAAGGAAGGAAGGAAGGAAGGAAGGAAGGAAGGAAGGAAGGAAGGAAGGAAGGAAGGAAGGAAGGAAGGAAGGAAGGAAGGAAGGAAGGAAGGAAGGAAGGAAGGAAGGAAGGAAGGAAGGAAGGAAGGAAGGAAGGAAGGAAGGAAGGAAGGAAGGAAGGAAGGAAGGAAGGAAGGAAGGAAGGAAGGAAGGAAGGAAGGAAGGAAGGAAGGAAGGAAGGAAGGAAGGAAGGAAGGAAGGAAGGAAGGAAGGAAGGAAGGAAGGAAGGAAGGAAGGAAGGAAGGAAGGAAGGAAGGAAGGAAGGAAGGAAGGAAGGAAGGAAGGAAGGAAGGAAGGAAGGAAGGAAGGAAGGAAGGAAGGAAGGAAGGAAGGAAGGAAGGAAGGAAGGAAGGAAGGAAGGAAGGAAGGAAGGAAGGAAGGAAGGAAGGAAGGAAGGAAGGAAGGAAGGAAGGAAGGAAGGAAGGAAGGAAGGAAGGAAGGAAGGAAGGAAGGAAGGAAGGAAGGAAGGAAGGAAGGAAGGAAGGAAGGAAGGAAGGAAGGAAGGAAGGAAGGAAGGAAGGAAGGAAGGAAGGAAGGAAGGAAGGAAGGAAGGAAGGAAGGAAGGAAGGAAGGAAGGAAGGAAGGAAGGAAGGAATGAGAAGGAAGGAAGGAAGGAAGGAAGGAAGGAAGGAAGGAAGGAAGGAAGGAAGGAAGGAAGGAAGGAAGGAAGGAAGGAAGGAAGGAAGGAAGGAAGGAAGGAAGGAAGGAAGGAAGGAAGGAAGGAAGGAAGGAAGGAAGGAAGGAAGGAAGGAAGGAAGGAAGGAAGGAAGGAAGGAAGGAAGGAAGGAAGGAAGGAAGGAAGGAAGGAAGGAAGGAAGGAAGGAAGGAAGGAAGGAAGGAAGGAAGGAAGGAAGGAAGGAAGGAAGGAAGGAAGGAAGGAAGGAAGGAAGGAAGGAAGGAAGGAAGGAAGGAAGGAAGGAAGGAAGGAAGGAAGGAAGGAAGGAAGGAAGGAAGGAAGGAAGGAAGGAAGGAAGGAAGGAAGGAAGGAAGGAAGGAAGGAAGGAAGGAAGGAAGGAAGGAAGGAAGGAAGGAAGGAAGGAAGGAAGGAAGGAAGGAAGGAAGGAAGGAAGGAAGGAAGGAAGGAAGGAAGGAAGGAAGGAAGGAAGGAAGGAAGGAAGGAAGGAAGGAAGGAAGGAAGGAAGGAAGGTCCAGACACGATATGATAATATCCCATTCCACCCACAGTTGGAGAGTGTCACATCCCTAATTCACGCTGCCAAGAACCTGATGAATGCAGTTGTACACACAGTCAAGATGGCCTATATTGCATCCACAAAGATTATCAAGATTCAGACTCCTAGTGGCTCACAACACCCTGTTGTCATGTGGAGAATGAAGGCTCCAGAGAAGAAACCTCTAATTAAAAGAGAGAAGCCTGAAGAGATCTATGCTGCTGTCAGGAAAGGTTCTGCAAAGAAGAGAATCCATCCTGTTCAAGTCATGAGTGAATTTAGAGGCAGAGAGATAGTGTAATATTCTGCCATTTCCTGTATTACTGTTTTCATTCACGCTGCTTACAATGTAATACCTATATGCTCATCTTTTACCTTTGTGTGAATCAGTTGGGAAAAAACCCAAACCATTATCAAAGCAGACCAGAGTGTTTGATGCTGGCCAAGAGCCTGGGCCCACAACTTCTATCTGCAGTCCAAGATCTGAAGAGCCCAACCTTCAAAACGCAAGCCCAAAAGGTCTATTAACAACACAGATGTCATAATGACACAAGGAAACATTGGCTGCAAGACAGCAGTAATAATAGCTCTTTAAAAGCCTTTTGAAATATTAACATTACTCTGTGTTCTGTTTCCTCCTCCTTTTTGTGAGCTGTAATAAATTTCCCATTGATACATTTCCAAGTTCAGCTAAATCCAATCCTAACGATAACTTTTCTATCACTGTATAGAAGAACTGATGCAAAATACATTGAGATGAGCAGGAGAAATACACCATAGCTGTAGTGATTCAAATGACTTTTCTTATGACAGCAGAGTCCTCGACACACGACTGTGCCAGTAACTGTCCTCCTGACCAGCTGTACCGTATGTCCAAGTATGTAATGACCTCAAGAGGTGTTAGTCTGTGGTCAGCACTAGCATTCTCTATAATGCTTTGAGAAACTAAATTTTTCTGAAGTTGTTTGAATAAAAATGTATTAGGAATGATGTTTTTTTCAAGATCCTACCTTGCCTTCTCTGCCATGTCACCAACTCATTGCTTCCTTGCCAGGCTCCACTTGTTACACAACTTGTCTTTGCCTGGCAATGGAGTAGATCCTTTGGTATGTTTTTTGCATTTGCTAATAAAATAACTATACAGCCTGTTTTTCCTGTTGGAGGTCATGCCTTTGCTAAACTCAGCACAGTACAGCAGTGTACTTTCTAGGCGGCTCGTTAAGAAACCACTTCAAATCTATGGTGATAATGAGTTACAACCATCACAGATCACTATTCCACCTTCACCATCTGTTACACCAAACAGAAGGGAAAGTTTGGAAGAAAATTCACTTCTTTCCAACTCAAATTCAAATGTTGCATCAAGATCTCAGTAATACGTACGGCTCTTTGCTAGTCCTCTTAGCTTTACAGAGTGAGAAGCAGCTAATGCTCGAGCAGAGCAGCCAGAGGTCATACAGAGCAGGTCCTACAACCACAGAATCATAAAATTCCATGCTCTGGCCCACCCCCTTTAGACCTCCTCCTCCCCCAGCAAGGTTCAAGTCCAGAAGCCAGCAGGTGAGATCACAGGACCTTGATTTGGTGGGGGTGTTACTCTCTTAATAAATCCTCACATCTCTGGGTTACACCTTTGTAACAGCTTACCTTGATTTCCAGTGCTTATAAGTAATGTCTTGTTAGCACATTTTTAATAAAAAGCACGTGCACCACTGAGAAGCCATCTTTCAGTGTTGTGGGATTCATTTTCAATGTGTCTCCTTACTGTCCTCTAACACTAGTGAACAGCCAGCTGGCCAGGTTTGCTCATAGGAGTGCCAACCGTACAGCTCACTAAGTGTACTCTATCAGTCTGGTTGAAGTGAGAGTTTTTCTACCATTAGTAACACAAAGACACAGTTTATTGCTTAATTTCATGCTCCTTCCTGCAGTGCTAGTTACTATTTTCTTATCCTGGCCATACTCAAAGGTCAGTTTGAGCTCAACTTCCAATACTATTCCTATGACATAGGTATTTATCAGGCAAAAAACAACCCTCTAAATGAACAAGAAAATCAAAACCCCCGGCTGTTTCTTGAGAGGAGCCAGAGGAACGATGAGTTAGTTCTATACAGACTTCTTTTTCTTGGCTAAAGTTCAAACCTAAGTGGAGACATAACAAGGTAAAAGTTTAGTCCTGGCTGAGGAGGCTAAGGTAAGGGGTAAGAAACAAGTCCTGGAGACAGAAAAGGCCCAGTGCATAAGCTCGTGACCCCAGTCAGCAGGTCTGCAAAGCAGGGAAACGCCTCTTCTATGCCACTGTTAAGAATGCTGAAGGGGGGACATGCAGCTCATGTCAAGTTTTTTTTTTTTAAAAGCAGCTACTCAGTTTATCCTGCAATCTAGAGTGTAATTTTTCACTCATCTGTTGCTTGCCTGTGTTTGCATGGTGTCCGCAGTGTATCACCATGTCCCTTGAAAACTCTGCCCTTAGCTGCAGCTTTGCAAGCCTCTCTCACCTCAGCCGCTCAGATTCTTTCATTAGCTCACCTTGTCCTTTCCCCACCACCACAGTACGGAGCAAAGTATGAAGGCAAGTTTATTTTAAAAATTCCATGGAGCACTAAAAAGTTAGACTGAATTTTTCATTGTTGAAACACAATAGGACACATTAAACCCATTTCCATGAATCTCAAGGCTGCTGATCTTTGGTTGTCTCACTCTGCTCTCCCTGGTGATGTTTCCTCAAGTATGTGGCTATTCTGACTTGTAAACAGCAGTTCCTATCACTGGCGTTTCCAGTTTGTCCCCATTCCTTCCTTATGACCTTGACTTAGTGAGCTGCTCCTGGTAAGTAACAAAAGCCCTCTCATCAACAAGCCCTCAGAGAAATATAAAACCACGTGTCCCTCTACCTCTGCTCACCCCTGGAGCCCTGCTGTTGTGCATAGTAAAAATTGTTCTGACATAACTAACTGGCTTGCTTATTTCTGGAGGGGGATGAGAGCGGGGCAGGTGGGGAATCAACGTGGTAACCCTCTCTGCACTTACACCACTGTACTTTTTCCCTCCGAGTTAACCTGGTAGCATTTGGGAAGCTCTACAGCTGCATCTCTACTGAAGATGACTAAGCAACCTGACATCAACATAGGTCTGATGTTCCAGATGGTTTTAAAAAGTCTTCAGCTCTTTTGAAAGGCCATTTTGTAATGTTTTGTTGTTGTTTTTTTTTTAATCCACAAATAAACCATTTCAGAAAAATGTGTTTATGCCACAAGTTCTTTAATGACCTTTCAAAAGTTTTATTTTTGAAGAAAGTATTTCTAAGTCTTTACTAGCAGGAGACAATAAAATTCAGTGTGGTCATAAGCTGCTGTTTTTGCTGCCAGGTACTGCTTATCTCTTGTGTACTGCTCTTGGTTGGAGACTTGCCTGTATATTCAGCTCAGGAAATGAGATAAATGAAACCCCTATTTGCTCAGGCTGGATTTAAAAACAAATGCCCTGCATTGGAGGAGACAGAAGGACTGCTATTCATATGTGTGCAGGAAAGGAAATAAGTCTTGGGCCCTGGATGAGGGGAGAAGTGAGGGTGGTAAGCAGGGGTGGTATTTTGGTAGAGGACATGGAAGTTGTTGAAACTCCAGGAATAGAAGGGCTTGATAAAACGGTTCTGAGCATCTTGATCTTGTTACCTGAAACCAGCGCTTTGGATTCAGGAAGTGCCTGTTCCCCACCTCACAGCCTTGCAACCCCCTGCATCCCAACAGCCTAGAAAAGCACCAGTCACTTACTTCACTCATCGTCCTGGTCCTTGCCAGCAGCTCTTGGTCCTTGCCCTCCCACCTCCATTCTTATTCTACAGTCTTCTCTGCATCCCACTGAATTTTTCCTATAACACTGAGGAGGCTCTGGCTACACACAACTGTTGATAACCAGCTTCCCCTCTGACCCACTAGAATCATGGCATGACTGGGAACAAAAGGGTCACATAATAAAAGCACTCCTCTGAAATGGTCCCAAATTAATTTCAATTTAAAAGCTTATTAGTAATCAAATAATAATTAAAGATTAAGCAGATGACACTATACACTTCATTTTTGTTTTCCCTAGGAGAACATTAGAATGGGCTTACTCTCTCTCCTAAGATGGTTAATGGGCTTGATTTTTCTGCAGAACTACTTCTTAAAGTGAAGGAAATGCACTAGCACTGCGGATGAAAATAAGCTAATGGATTTTGTGTTGTGCAGTGAACGTGGTATCGCTGCAATGAAAAATAACCCCTTTCATTTCATAAACCACAACTCTGTGGAAACCTTCTTGGGATGAAGAGAAATAAAATAGATTCAAAGCAGAAATGGCTTAGGAGTTATGTAAAAACAAACCAGGAAAAGGCTTCAAAGCCCCTTTGGTAAACTTGGATTAACTTGTTTCTGCTAAGGTTAAACAGACTGAAAGCTGAAGGGCTATTTTTTTTTTTTTTCCAGAATACAAGAAATAGTTAGGATGGAAGCTCGCAGAGCAAGAGATAGATCTAGCAATTTTACTTCGAAGGAGCTTCTTACAGGGTAGGAAATACTAGTTTTCTACTTTCTGATGTTGAAAACGACTGCATTTACACAGGCTGGAGACTACAGAGATGCCCTGTCACGCAGGATGATGTTTCCTCTGAACTCTGTCTTCTACTGCTTGGCCATTTTAGAGCCTCTGACTTTTCTGTTGTAGTTCTCAATTATTTTTCCAGAAGACAGCAAAAGATTTAACAGCAGCTGAAAACAGTGATGTAGCTCATTAGCCATGGGGGAGACTGTGCCTTTTTGGCACTGCTATTTCAGGGAGACAGGGGTATGATGTGAAGGGAGCTGGTGCTAATGGCTCCAGCAGGCCTGCTGGTGGGTATTATCTCTGCCTATTTCCCAGAGCTCCCTTAGGAGATACAAACACGATAGGAAATTGTTCACACAGTTTCAAAACACTGAACAGAGCACCACGTGCTGTTTCCCAACTACTCTGCACAGCTGAGGGGATGGGGAAAAAGGAAGAAAAGTAACATTTCTGTGGTTTTTTTCAGCTGCTGTGCCACAGAAAGACCATCATTCAAAGGAACTATTTCCCCAGGAAAGCAGAATTTCTTGTAAAGGCCTTTACAAGGATCAAGAAAAAAACAGCAAGAGGCTCTTTTATGCCATCTATGAACCCAATCTAGATGGTGTTTTCTGTCCTGAACTTGCTCCTAACTGCATAAATTTTGCATTATTCACTGAGCTGTTATTTTACAGCAACTGATGCACATACTTGGAAACCTTCCTAACAGTAAGTTGCACTGATTAATCGTTTCATATTGCTCCTTATTTTCATTTGAGGTACTAAGAAACTCACCCAGCAAGCCTCAAAACCCAAAGCGTCAGTGATGTCTTTCAGAGCTAGGATAGTCAGCAAACCATTCCTACTGCTACCCCCGTGGGAAAAATTGTGTGGTTTGTGCTGCTCAGCGGTGACTGCTGCACAGCATAACTAAGCCCCCTTCTAGAGGAAAGTACCTAGTACAGGACTGTTTACCCTTATTAGGGTAAAGCATTTCCATACTCAGCCTCAATTTCCTGCTTTTGAAATTATCTGACAAAAATTAAAAATCACCTGCACCTTATGGCAAAAGTATAGCAACTGCATCTAGTCAGTCAAAAAGCAAACTGGACCCTAAAACTCCAGCAATTACAAATAGAGGACAGAAGAAATACATCTAAAAACCTCTGTAAAGTTTGAACAGGATATTCGTATTTGGTAAAATGTGAAGAAGTGAAACAAGACAGCCTTTGGGCTAGCAGTGAGCTCTCTTCTCTACTGAAATCATCTTTGTCAAGCTGCAGACACTACACAAGCCAATATAATTTCAAGTCAAATCAGTGTCATGTTAACAAGAATGACCAAAAGGCTTCTCTCAGACCCCTGAGGCCACTGCACTGCAATCCTTTGATAGATTAGCTGATTGCTTTGAGACCCTGCTGGAGTAGCTGCCTCCTGAGAATTACATTTAAAAAGAGGATAAAATGAAGTATCAGAAAGACCTCTGCCACCTTTTTGTCATTGGCTACTTCTCTGTAGCCGTCTCAAGAGTTTTAGGGACACTGGTTTCAATATTCTGTGATCGCTGAAGTCTGACTTCTGAAACCTCAGAGGGAGCTGTTTTATTGCTCACTCAACCACATCAGTAAAGAATGTAACAGGTATGCAACACTGCAGGGCAATTCCCAATTCCAAGAAACATCTGGCATGAACAAAAGGGCCCATTGCCTATTGCTCTCCATCAAAATGGGGATAGTTTGTAGGCAATCTTCCCAAGATCTCTTGTGCCAAGCAACCTCCTCTGAGCAGACCTGGTTTATTCTGTGACAGTAAAGCCGTTCCACTCTCAGACTCAGATACATTATAGTCTTACCACGTTTCTCTAACACATGTTTAAGAAGATAATCTCATTTGAAAGGAGCTTTCAAAATGTTACTGACTGCCTGAACTGAGCAGGCTCAGAAGATGACTGAATGTGTGTCAGAGATGCAGGACTTACACGGGACAGCTTCCCTCCAGCCTCCCACATCTGCACCATCAACCCCAGGCTGCTCCCATTTCCAGGAGCAGGAAGGCACAGGGGCCAGCACAGGGCTGCCACCCAAGCGGACTGTGTCCCCGGCTTTCAGGCCCGCATGCACTCCAAAAAAGCTGTGTGTCATTTCCCAGGAATAGAGTAACTGAATGTGAATGGGCCAACTGTGGACATTTCATTGCAAGAGAGCAAAATATAGACCCTTAGAAGGATTCATACTAAATGCATGGCAACTAAACAAAGCCAGCATTTATGTGCTCTATTTCCAAATCGGGACAATTTCACTTCATCTTTTGCTGGGCCGCCTAAGCTGCAGGCCACATCTTGCTTCAAGAGTACCGAGGACTGTCTGTAGCGTAGCGTGCATTCTTCAAACAGAGGTACTGATGAGGAACAGCTAGACTGTCAGTATATTCTAACTGTATAAAGTCCTGCAAACATTTAAAGTGCTGTGCTTCAGTGGGGATGAATTTAGTTTAGTATGAAATTTATACGCAGTACAGACAAGAATGAATTATTTGGATAAATCTTTTGCGCACAAGACTTCATCTGGACTGATAATATCATCTTCCATAATTTTGTTATGTTTTATTGAAGAAACCTGAAACTTTGAAGACTAGATTAATTATTTAAACCAGCTGAACTTTCTTCTTCCACTAATTTGCCATACTGAGAGTGGATTTTTACAATCGAATTGGATGTAATGAAATTCATAAAATGAGAAACTGAAATGAATGAAAAACATTGATTTTTCTTTTTAAAGATGCATTCTTTTGACATCTCTTTCATTTTTTCCTCTAAGTACCATATTCAGAAGACACCTGGGTTCTCCAAAGCAAAAGGAATTCTTTTTGTCCTTGCATGGCAGTACAGCATGCAGTTGTTATTCACCCTATTCACCAGACATTTTCAAGATAATAAGGCTGCAGAAAGAATGACTGGACCTATGGCAGAGTATGTGGGTAATATTTATTTTGCACATATTTTAGATACATTTTATTCTTTAGCAAGATTTTGCACCGAAGCTCCTTATTTTGTGTCCAGAATACAATACAGAACTTGAGATTCTTGTCTCAGTTTCCTACATGTGACCCTAGGAAAGTCACCTGGCCTTTATGAGAATTATTATACAGTAACACAAGTGATGCAATTGTAAAATGTATGTAACCAACTTCTGCAAACCAATCCAAATCAAGCATAAGGTGGTGCAACTGAATTGATTTTGACATTGCAACCAGTTTTTACTGGATGTTTTTACCTCAGATGTCAGCACCTTAAAAAGCATATGTAGTTTTTCCTGCCTGTATCTAAGAAACTGTTTTGTTCTCCATACATCTCCATTACAGTCAGTATTCACCCCACCATTGCTGGGATTCCTTAACTGTTGACTACTGTAACTGAGCACTATGAAATTATGTTATCACCCAGCTCGTTTTACCCTCTCTCCCCATACTAAATGAACTTAATTCAATACAAGAGGCTTCACACACAACAGAAGACAAGGAAGCCACAAAAAAACCCAAACTTATTTCAGCTTAAGAACAGCCACATATAAAACAAAACTTTCATCTAAAAGTCCTTCATAAGATGACAGAAGGTAAGATGCAAACAATGATTGATAAGCTTAATGTGATAGGGAAGGCCTGCATAGTCTGACGATTTCCTGATGACGGGAGGACAAGTGAAATGCTCTTAAAAGTGAAGAGTTAGTTCTGAGCAATACAGAACAGACTGCAAGAGAGAAATGAAACTCTGCCTGTTCAGGAGGGAGAAGCAGAGAGAGATGGCAGGGATTCAAAGTAATTAGTGTGTAGAAAAAAATTTGAATTTGCTTGTTAAATATACTGAGGAAGTGCCCTATTTGTTCAAGATTCCATGCCTTCACCACTATGGTCAGCTAACAGAATATTCAGCAATGCCAAAGCTAGAATTGAAAAGGTACTGCAACATAGGAAAAAAAGTATATTCAAATTAGAAAAAGCAGGTTTCCTAATGACATAAAGAAATTAATTAAAAAAAAAGATTTAGCAACTCACACAGAGGTAAATGCATGTAAGCAGCTTCTCTAGAAATGTCTTTGAGCTACTGATGATTTGCTTCATTCCAGCTAAGTTCCTACTGAAAGCACTATGAGTTTTGCTGCAGCATGAAGCACAGGAATAGTACATGATTTATCCACAGTAATTACAAAATGTGTATGATGATTTATAATGGAACGGTTGGATCCTCTACAGTAGAAGAATGGTAATATACATGTGAGAGCATGTGAAGGCTGTTAAGCAAAGCCAGTAAAGAAGAACAGGTATCTTACATGCTAGGTACAGCTAAGGTCTTGTTCACAGGCCAGTCATGTAACATTCTGGCATTTTTGTGAATGAAGTATAGTGCATGACAATCAGACAGCAAACTGGAAAAGGTCAAAGTTGCCTTCAAAAAACTCATTGTGCCAATGTTTTCAATGCCATTGTGCCTCATGAAAAACACTGCCAATTTTGAGCTGGTCCAACTACTTGTAAGGACTTGTTAAGAAGTCCCGTGTCTTTGGTATTGAAGAGACCAAACAACGAGTGACACTGGAAAGAATACTTCTGGAAGAGGTCTTCCAGTTAAAGCCTGGCTCCTCCTCCTGGATCCTTCATATTCCCATACATAAAACTTGGTAAAGAGTTATAGAAAAAGTAACAAGGATTTTTGTACTAATCCTAAAGCAACTCTGACTTCGTATCTTGGTGGCAGCTGTACAGAACAACATCAACTACTGTATTTTTTGCTTATTTGTTTATATGATAAAACAGTAGAGAGCCTGCCTGGAACCTCCTGGGAGCCTGTGAACTGGGGCAGCTGGTAGAATGCTTGAACAGCAAGAAACTCAGCAAACAGCAGAGGGGAAACGGACAACTCACACTGATCTGCTTCTGAAGAACAAAGGAGAATTTCTGAGAGGTTTGGATAAACTTTGTGGTCTAAGCCTTCTGGGATTAAAAAGGTTTTCAAATCATATAAAACTAATTAGTCAACAAAACCTTTAAAATAAAACTCCCAAGTTTCAAGCCTGTGTAGCCCTTTTGCTATAGGATACATGACCCACTGCTGCAGGAAGACAAAGCGTAGCCTGGAAGACTCCCATTATTTTCAGCAGAGTGCCAAGTGTAAGGTACTGCCCTGCCACAGTAAGTGCTGCAGGCCAACAGAAGCCACAGCTTACAGAATCCAGAGGTCACCAAGACTGTGTCTGCAAGTGACCCCTCAAGATTTGGTTGGGTCTTGGAGAGCACATGAAAACTTTCAAGTTATTCACATTGCTGCAACTTTAGGCACCTAAATTAGCTAACTACACAAAGTAACTATGTCTCCACCTGCGATTTAAACTCCTGTGGGCAAATGAGAGCACCTGCAGTAGTGACATGCTTTGAACTACCCCCTAGCAGCACTCTCATCTCTTTCCACTGCCCATAAAGCGGGCCTAGGCACCACATAGCCAGACTAGCTAGCTGAGGCCCCAAGCCTGGGAGGGGCTCTTCTCCCTGCATTCAGTGCACACACATGGCAGGGCTGGGAGCTGCTGGTGACTGCACCAGAGCTCGGCTCTGCCTGCCTTGCCCCAGTGCAGCCAACGGCAGCACTGGTAACCTGCCTGCAATGGGGTATGGCTGGGCAAAGAGTGCAGGAGGGGACAACACTCACTCGTGCTCACTAGTGCTACGTATGCAACTGTGATGCCAGCGCAAGGGAATTCATCTGCTGGGAATCACTTGCTGGCTCAAAGCCACTTCAAGCTGAGCATGAACCAAAAACTGACCACAGCACACTGAAACTCCATTAATATAATCACTGCACCTTAGATACCTGAAAGAATGCCCCTGACAGCACAAACCAATTACTTTACTTGATCTCTGATCAGGAGGAAGTCACTGCTGAATATGATAAAAGCTTATAGCCAAGAGGAGAAATTGTTTTTGGAAGTTAAGGAAGAAAAAAAGAAGTTCCTTGTTTTTCCTAGGAGCTATGAGTCCAAAAATGCTGCTTACACTGAAAAGAAGCAAAAATTTGCTGAAGTGACTCAGGAGGGTGCTCTGCTATTCAGTTATGCAGAAATAGAGAAAGAATCTTTCACACCAGCTCTGAAACAGAAAACCTGGTGCTGAGAGCAGCAGTCAGGCCTATATTTATCAAAGAAGGAAGGAAGAGTAGGAAAATGTCCAGCTTCAGGGCCTTCCTCCCTCTGACCGATCTTTGCTTGCTTGAAGAGCTGTGTCCCCTTTATGACTATCAGATTAGTAAGAAGTGGTATCACCTATGCAGTCAGTAAGCTAAGGAGCTGGAAGGTACTGTCTGAACTGTGCAAGGTATCCAATGCTGGATCTGCAGGGACAGACACTGGGCTTTGTCTCTGTATTGTATGGCTGCTTTTTTAATTAAGTATGACAGCTTCAGGTTCTTCTGTCAGCCACTCCCCAAACTCTCATGAGGTACTGCCTGAACGGTCTCCAGTTGTACCGATAGGATGCCATGCTGGCTGTAATGCTCTCCTGTCCATTTTAATACATTAGGCCAACAACAGAGCATGAATAACAAGATTCTATCCATCTCTAGTATGAGTGTAGTGCTCTTCTGTGCTGTTCCCACTCATTTGATTAGCTTTCCTTCCATTTCTGTTCAGGATAGAAAATGATAATATTTTCACTTTCCTATTTTCTGCAAGTACACACATGATATACTAATTCATCATTCAGCCTAATCTAAGCATAATCTCTTTTATTTACTTAGCTAAGTAAGACACAAGAAAGGTTGGGCCGCCTGCTGAGAAGCAAAACGGGACACGAGGCATTTGGATAAATTTTACAGGTAACCCTGTCTTCCACATGAGACACATGGCTGGGGTATGACCTGCACCCGGAAAGCCCATATTCCAGGCCCCAATACCCTATTCTCTGCCTGCTATTCCAACCTAAATTACAGGAAGAACCAAATAATGTTCAGCACGAGAAATAAATGACATTTTTGGGAGAGTTTACAGTACAGCTATAGGAAGGACACCAGGAAAAACTATTCCACAAGAACATCACTGCAAGTTGATCCACTATTCTACCCTATTTTAAAAAATGAGAAAAAGTAACAATAGCACTGAGGCAAAATGTCAGGCTGATCATCCAGAGCAGCATAACCTAAAAAAAACAATTGTCAGGATTCTGAAGATGAAAGTGTTTCCTCTGAAATGGAATCCCAGTGCAAAGGGCTGGCTGCTTCTGCCAGGATGCCTTTGGAAGTTGCTGCCCTGGTGAACATCTGAACTCCATGCAAGTGAAGATATCTTTTCACCAGCTTCAGTGACCATACAAAACCTGACATTTTGGGACAAATTTTGTCACTGCCTCCCTTTTAAGCTTTTCCTAAAGAATCTGTGCTTGCAATATCAAGGATCAGCATCCAATTTGATTTTCTTACCCAAAGTATCTTAGACATTTCCTTGTTCTTACTTGAAAATTCAGATGCCCTTGCTGAAACCACAGTTTGGAGAGAATAGATACGGTATCTGGTTCTTATTTACACTACGGTCTCTTGGCAGTGCAAACAGTATACATTACACCTTCATCCATGGGAAAGCTTTTTGCACTCCCAGAGCAATTTAAAGGTATCTTAGTATGAATAAGAATCAGAACCTGTGAGACATTTCTGATATGGGTTCTGCTAGAAAACTGTTCTGCTGTCCTAGCTGCTTGGACACACTATTTTCACATTTTCAGCTGCTTGTATGTCAGGACAGTCTAGCTTGAATTTGAGACACACATTGCCTTCTTCACAGTCAAGAGGAGAAAACTTAATTTTCTGCTTCAGAAAACAGAATTGGTAGTTCAGAAGGTCATCAAATACCAGTCTCCTCCATGGAGAGAAAACACTGAAAAGTCTTGTAAAGGAAAACTCTCATATGCCATTAGATCCTACCTAGCTGACTTTTGGTGGTGCGTATGAGAGAAGATTGAGGAAGTACAGAGGGCAGACTCATAACTCTTCAAAAAGACTAGTATTACTTTTTTGCAGAAATATTTATGAATGTATCCTGTCCTGCACTGATACAGCAGTTGCAACTGAGAATCCTTATTCAAAACCTTAAGACTGACTGTAAGAAATATTTAATAAGGCAATTTGTATGTTGAAGCTATGATTAAAGAAAACAGATTATTGCAACTTTATATGCATGTTTTGAAGTATTATGAAACTGAAAATTTTTTTCTTACACTATTTCAGACATCAGAGGCTGGAAGACAATTAATTCCAAACTTTTTGTAAGCATAGAATTTTAATGACCAATCTGATGTAAAACAATAATCTAAACAAGCATAGAAATGAGCACTACAAATTCTGTTCATGTTGGTCTTACAGAAAAGAATAATCTGTTCTCTTTAGCTCCATGTGAATTATAAGGGATAGGTATGAATCATACCAGGCTGATCTTTTCCAGAATTTACCTAGTTCCCTATTTCCAGCAATGAATTGCCCACGGGTAACACTGTAGTACTAGGAGCCTTCACAGCATCTGACTATAATCATGCATCTCAAGGGTTATGAGCCATCCTTTGGAATTGTGTATCTCTCTCCTTGACTGCAAAACACTTCACCTCTTTGTAACCTGGCATAACCTACATAAACACTGAGAGCATCCCTCCTACTATCAAATACAACACAACAACTTCTGCTGAAGCCCACACTATTTATTAGTCTTATTACTGAAAGTATTAAATAGTTTAGAGCTGGACACGCAAAAGCTTTGGCACATCCAAGTCTCATACTTCCGATACTCTAAACTTGCGTGTTGTGCTCTTGTCTCCCCTGTACAGACAAATTTCCTAAAAGCCTCATTTTCCACAAGTCAGAGTTCCCTAGATGACAAAGAAACCACTCTGAGGAATGTGTTGTCACCTCTGACATGACCGCACTAAAGTATACAATACTTCAGCCTTAAGAAGATTCAAAACTCATCTTCTTTTGTTTGTTGTAGTGGGGCTTCTTTGTAATTTCTCATTGGTTTCAAGATTTGTTTTGGTGGGCAACAGAAAAAAAACAACGTCACACAGTGAGCTAAGCAGCTCAGCCAATTCAAGCACTGCTCCCAAATAAAGGACACAGCCCTCTTTTCTGCTTCATTTGCACTGATGGCCACACTATGTTTTCTCAAAGCTGTTCCATATTGTTAAAATAAAGAACCAAAACTGAACACTGTAACAAGGGCATGACTTGGATTCTTTAGATGTCTGGGGTGTGCTCTTATTCAAATTCTCTCTCTCCCTGAGCCAGTGAACATATACTTTCTACTTGGCAAAGCAGAACAGCTTCAACAGATGAGCTTAACAGAGGGAAAGCTCAGACAATAAAAGTGTAAGTTGCATGGATTATAAAATACTGATTTTTTGCAATGCTTAGGAGATTTTGAAAGCAGAAAGGTATTCTGATTCTGTAACTACCCTCCTGCTAAAAAGCACACCCTACTCAAAACGTTTTCATACTATTTATTGAAATCAAGACTGAACATAGAAAATGGCACAAGTGCACTCTTCCATAATTGAAGGTGATCAATACAAGAAAGTAACATTCAGATTTGGGAAAAAAATAAGAGGCCTAACTCTCAGGCATCCTGGCACCCAGTGGAGAGCATAACCCTAATCTAGCCCTGCATGTTCCCTGTGGATGAGTATTTAAGATGGCTTGCTGAGCTGACTCCTAACTCACCAGCATCTCTTCAGAAACAGCCAAAATAAAACCAGATTTTTGCTGTTTTCCTGATCAAGTACCCATTAGATTGAATTGTTAAAAAAAAAAAAATTCAGCTCGTGAAATGCAAAGTTGCAACCTCATGTCTCTGAATGAATTAGAGAATGGAATCTAAAGACATCTGCTTCTGGTTATTTACTTCCATGATTACGGATCCTTATATATACTAATTATTTACTTAATAAAGCAAGTCTTAGCAGAGCAACTTCTTCATCAGTACTCACACTGTTGATGTTCTACCATGACCCTATGTAATTATAAATTGAAATCGCCAGCTAAACTATGAAATCAAAATGAGAAAGATTTTAGGTTCTTTATAACACATAAAATAATATACCTAAGAGTTTGCTGAATTTTTAGTATTACCTGTAGTAAAGAATAAAATTTCATAACCATAGGTATAACTTAATTTTCTTCTAAAGCAGTAAAAGCAGTACATAAATCAGAGACTCTAACGGTATATACAGATCAACTTAATTTGGGAAAGTTACCTTTTTTACATGTTTAAAATTTAAAGAAATCTAGAAGCCCATACCTCTGAAAGCTTGTAGTGCTCATAGAGGAGCAGATTAATATAGCTCTGAATGGATATATTTGCAATGAAGTCACAGAATGCTTGCATCAGGTTTTCCTGCAACATTTCATGGTATATTAAATAACTGGTGCCACAGAGCAAAGCAGAAATGGAGAAATGTATTTCCAGAGAGCTAGAAATAATGCACATAAGTCTGTAAAACTTGTGCACTGCTGTGCATTTTTAAAGTTCAACAGATTGCGGAAGCACCACCTGCTAAACCCAGTACACTCAATGTACCTCAATTACTTGAACTAGAATTAAAAATGGAAATCAAAGGTAATGATGTGAAAACCAGAACTCACAAAACCCCGAGAGGAATCTACGTGTGAAGAGTCCTCACAAAACTGACCACACTTGAGCATGGAATCCAGTGTGGGTTTCTGTGTGTAGAAGACATTGACTGAAGCACTGACTGTGATCTACAGTAAGGATGAAAGAGGCAGTGGAGGATGTACAAAGGGAATTCTGCCCCAGAACAACTTAGGCACACCGAAAAGCTGCCTGTGTTTCACTCACTTGTAACCACCTAAGTAACTATGGGTTAATAACTTCACCAGTTAGTTATTGCTCCACTGGATTTATTGAATCCCAGCAAAGTCTGCCAGTAACTCACTCCAAAAGTTTGTCTCCCTACTGTCAAGAGAAGCAAATGCACCTTAAATGGCAATCTCTTCCCTTACCATTAAAAGAGACACACAGAAGAGACACACACACACACCTGTATTGTTCCTAAGTCAGGAACAACAGCTAGCTACCACTACCTTCAAACAGCCAACTTTGTGTCTGAGCAAATCTACTGGCTGTTTGGTCATGGCTAGACATAAACTGTATATTGAAACATATATTGATTCTGGACATACATTGATTAACTCCATATGCATACTGTTGAGACTTGGTTTTGACAGGGAAATAGAACAAAAAAACAAACAGCCCCCTCCCCCAGAACCACAAAACTCCAGACCTAAACCACACATAATGATGTAAGGAAGCCCTGGAGGGAGTCACTGGGCAGCTGCCAAGGAAGGCATGCAGAAGTACATTACATCACAGAGATGCAGTGAGAGGACAGTGGAAAGGAAGAAAAACATTAGGCATTAACTTCAGGAAGAAAGCAGACAGACAGACAGACTTCTGGGCCATTGATTAAAGACATAAGTAGGAAAGTGAGTAACTGCGGAGGAACATTAGGGAGATGATTCAGGAAAAGAATTCCATTTGTTCTTGTTCCATTTAGGGAAAATAGCACTTTTAAGGAAGAATAATCTAAGTAATTGAAAAGGTAAAAATCAAATACTAGCATCTGGAATAAGAATGAGCAATAAGTCAAGTGTTTACCATAAGCAGATTGCCAATATAAACTTTCAGCTTATAGGCTTTTGATATACGTGCTAAACACCTCTGTAATGGAACTACCTCTCTCTCTAGTGCCTGACTGCTTCTTTCACCTCCAACTAATAAAATCCAAAGCCTATTTAAATCCACGTTAGTACTTTGGATCCAAAACTAATATCTGTAAATAGCACGTACAGATACGCATCTTTGGATACTGTTCCTTCCTTTACCTTCTTTAAAAGAAGCTTTCCCTTCTCTTCCTGCAGCTCACAGAAAAAGTGATGGTCATTCCTGCTGTCTCGGGACACAGAGTTCTATTAGCAGTAATGTAATGGAGCAGAGGATTTCTGCTGAAAAGCACCACCCCAAAGAACATTTGCAATAAGAGACAATGGCTGATGTAATTTTTGAGAAATGGTCTTTGTACCATGCTCATTTTTCGACTGATAATATAGATATTACCCATTTTCCTTACCTTTGCTTTTAATGCTTTTCTTTTGCCATTTGCCTCTCCTTTTCCCTTCCTTTACTTCCCCTTTCTAACCACCCCTCTGATTAGCAACAGGTTGTTTCCTGTATATCTATTTTTTTTTCTCAGATGTTACTTACTTTCCCCTCCCAGATGAATGTTCCCAGACTGTTTAAATCCTCTCTTGCTCCAATGAGACAAGCCTGGAGGCTAAGGTTTGCAAATGTAACCCCCCTACGTACTCCACAAACCTCAAATCCAGCATATTTTAATGAGTTCCAGGGTCAATAGCTGGTCAATCTCTTAATACTTAGGATAGCGACAGTCATTCACCATAGATAAAATCAGGCCTTGACAAGTAATTTCTGAGCATACTTGACTTGATTTTCAAACCACATTTAGATAGATAATCAGATGGACTACTGCCTTCCAAAGAGACTAATTATGTATGGATGCTACTTAACACCAAAAAAAAAGCTGCAGATTTGGAGCTACATGATTTCAAGGGAACAATTACAATTCAACTTCACGGGGAACTCAATATTCCTTAAAAAAGTTTGGAGTCTGCTTGATCAGAAACAAAAGGAAAAAAAGCATCCGTGTCCCTCCTCTCCAGTGTGCTCCTGCTCTGTCTGCAACCACCCCTGCTGGAGGGAACTGTTCCTTTAATGTCACATCCATAGAGGTTCTTGGGCTCTCTCCCTAGTGATCACCAATCACCATTGCTTTTAGCACTGACTACGATGACATCTTTCAGCCAAAGGTGAAAGACACATGATCAATTGCCTGAGCTATCTAGAGTCCAGTCTGAGAATTCAAAAAAACTCCAGTACTTCGTGGAATTTTAGACACAAACACATACAGTGTCAGCCATTAAATTGGTTTCCCGATGAAAGATCCCAATTAATCATTTTGCCAGTATGAACTGAGTTGCTTAACTGCTCTGAAATCAAGTTACATTAACACTAGCATAAGCTAGTGAAAATTAGCAGAAATACCACTAACAGATAAAGCATCATTTAAATTAAATGCTTAATTTGTTTTTTTTCCCCTATCAAAATTAATGCATAGGAAATCAGCATACCCAACTTCAAAAATAATATTTCTTTTTGGCGAGGAAGAAAATGAAAATGAATTTTCCACTGAATAAAACTGAATTACATTTGTTTTGTTACATGTAATTTTAGAAATGAACACTTGACCTACTGCTTTTCAAAATAAATGTAGACACTTCTGAAAGAAATCGTAAGGTGATTTATAAGTGGTTTCAAGGATGCATTTAGATCTCTAACTTCGGACATCTCTATTTGAAAACCTTTACTTGCCTTTTCTATTATAAATGATACAATATTTATGAAAACATTTTATTAAAACCTTGCCAAAGAACAGGTTCAAAACAAGCAAAAGGAAGGGGCTTTTATTCAGCACATACTTGTTGGAATTTACTGCCACAAACTATTGCGGAAATTAACAATATAAGAGAGTTAAAAAGGAGAAATATTCATGGCGAATGGATTGCCTCCTAGATGTTAACTTAATGCGTGGACAAATCTCTAGTTCAGAATTAAGTAATTTCAGAGATATCTTCCCACTTTCCAGCAAAGAATCCCATTATATATGTCCTGCTGCCTTTGAATTTGCTATAGTTTCACAAGCTATGAGCCACATGACCTGCCATGTCTCCCTAAGTATGGGAGTTCTTAGGATTAAACAGTAACCACTTGCAACTACAGTAAGGCTAAGCTGTTCTTGCAGAAGGCATAGATACAAGGAATTGCAATAGCTGAAAAAGTTCTGATATCAAGAGTAATGTTTCCCATTCTTAGTAGTAACACAGCTCTCTGTATTTACCTGCACTTTGTTCACAGTGACACTGAAGTGACACAAAAGTGACACATTCATACTGAGCCCATACAAAGCAGAAACTGGCAACTTGTCTCAGGGGCACTGCATAACAATGCCTTGCTCCAGAAGTTTAGTAAGGGTTAATGCTAGCTCTCAAAAACTGCAGCTGTGAGATTATGTTCAATAATTAACTGGGTAATAGCCATTTTTCTATGCAGTTGTACAGAGTTCTGTGTCTGTTTTTTTCCCTAGGGGAGGATTTAGTGTAATACATATTACCTACCATGGTTATTCTTGGACAAATACACATGAAAGCAATGTATGTAAATGTTAATTATACCAAAAATTTTAAAACCTTAGTAAGTTATCTCCTCAGAGAAAAATCTTCAGCTTATTCTTAAAACTCCCTGCTCACAATACTTATTCATGCACAGACACAGTTAGTAACATATTTTTCTTCCCCGGCTCTCTCTTCCTAGTTTATAAAAAATTGAGTTGTCCTGGTAAAAGCCAAAGGCTGATCACCAGGAGGCAGGTATGTTTCTAACCAGGTTTTCAAAGGATCTGTACCCACTAAGCTTTACAAAGGAAAGCAACAGGTTTGGTGGGTTTAGCTTTTGTTTTTTTAAAATCTGAATGAAAACCAAAACAAATTAAAATATAGCATCCAAACAGACCCACCTGAGTAATACTAACACACTGCAATGAAGAATGACCATTTGACATTTAAATCAAAATCAAATTATGGTCAAATTAATACATCAATACGTTTGCCTCAATGTAGGTTGAATGAAATTAAATTAGATCAATCTTTATAAACACTAAAGGTGACAATATGCTAGCTTAGTTGGTTGGTTATAAACTCAGCTGAAGAATTTCGCTCGTGTTGGTCATGACTCAGCTTAGGATCTTACTAAATATCTTAAAACTGGAACCAAAGTCTAAGTCACAATGTCAAAAGCAGCTCCTCTCATGCAACTGTGTCTTTTCTCTCTGGCTCCACATTCCTTCTCTCCCACCAAGAGCAAAAAAGATATGAAAAGGAACTCCTAAAAAGCAATAATGTAATAACCTTCCTGACTCTTAATGGTAGGACAGACCCTAATGAGAACTTCTATGACACATACTTAACAGGAACTTTTCCCTCTGCTCCCCATATTCAAGTACTAGGGCTCATACATGCATGGCTATGGATTCATACAGCAAAGCTGAAAACGAGAAAAAGGCTGAACACTCTCACTGTTTTTTAAAAAGTTAAATAAAATAGCTATGAAATGGAAACAGTATGAAACTTCTTCTTGAACCACTGACCTCTCACAGGCTTCTTGCACAGAGCTTTCTGATCAAAGGTGTTTGGTTTTTTTCTGAAAGCAGGGACACAGGTCAAACACTCACATAGAAACTTTCTTAATGTCATAACTACTTCCACCTAAGGCTGCTGTTTTTCAAGAGATTATGAAGTCTACCGGTTTCCCTTAAGATTTTTTACAATTCCAGAAGGCAACAAGGGAATTTTTCTGCTGTCAAAGTTTACCTTGCTCACAACGATGCCAAGGGCTTCAGGGAAATCTGGTACAACACTACTCTGGAGCCATGGAACTTGGTACAATCAAGTCTTGTATAGGAAATATTTCTTAGTGCACAGATCGGTTACCATATTTCTGAGCTGTCTGTAGACAAACTAGATTGATTAGTGCCTCTTTTTTACAGTTGTATCTTTGGCAGAGTCACACATAGGAGGGGGAATAGCTTAAGTGCTTGTTCAACTACTTGCTGAAAAAACTATCAAAATGAAAAGAACTACTTCATTTTTTCTTTCCCTGCAAAGTCCTGACAGTAGATCTCTTTTTCACTAAAACAGAGTATATGTTGGATTGCTGACACACAAAAAAATAATCAAGCTAGGAAAAAAAAAGTAACATGTTATTTTTTTCATGGGTTAATTTATGCAATCTCAGGTCCAAGTTTCATCTCAACCACTAGTCACTAGAGATAGACATAAGAATTTCTTGTTTCACTCATTGCCATTTTAAAACAAAACAGAAAAACAAAATCAATTACCTTACTAAAAGCTGCACTCAATCCAAACTAAAAGGATTAGTCCTTCTGTCACAGTATTTCCAAACCTAACATTTAACATCCTTAATATTACATTGTACTTGAGACATTAATATGAATCATGTTGTGGCAATGGTCTATATCATAATAGTGCTGCTAAAGTTGGAAGTTTCCAGTGCATTACACTGGAAAAAACAAATCACAGCAGTAAGAAAATCCACAGGCTAAGATAAGTCCACTCAGGCCATAAATACTTCCACTGCAGGCCATCATGGTTAGTAAAAAAGTAGCTTCATTTTATAGTGTATCACTTATCTGCAGACTATATATTCAAGGCTTTCTGGATCAGAGTCATCAGTGAGATTACGGAAGGACTGACTGCTTTGAAGGTGTGATTGCATTCAGTTGTAGTAAAATACACATAGGTATGGTGCATCATAAGCCTTTTAAAAATCCCCCACCCGTGTATTTATGTAATTGGAGCTATTTTGCTTTATGTTACATCAAGTGAAGAAGAAAATACCCAATAATCGAAGCAGTACTCACTAGAGGCATGAAGTTGGCAGCTGTGTGAACAGAAAAAACACTGAGTTCTTTTCTGAAGTACTACAATACTGTTTGCAGTGTGTCTTGCTTATCTGTAGGATTCATGTGAACAAAACCACCAACAATGGACTAATATTTGAATAATTATCTATCTTTCCACCTACCCAGAGAGGAAGAAGTGGGACCCTCAGCATTAATTTTATAAAAATGCAAACCGATCATCGAGGCTCAGGCAAGCCAAAAGTATGATCCTGTGGCTTTTTCTACCTTTGTAAAAATACATCAGAGATAACAGTGGGAGGCAAAAAAAAAAAAAAAAAAAAAGCACAATACTGAAATTAACACCCAATAGTAAATGGCCGTGAAACAATTCTGTTTCATCATATAACTCTTATTGTGTTAGTTACATGAAGTATAACATTCTAACTCAGTAATTCTTTGGTGGATTCCATGACACCATTCAAGGCTCACAAAACAGAACTGGATTTTGAAGCTGTTACTGGAGTCTTCTGTCCTAGTTCAGTGTTCTCCTGACAGATGGGTGACTGTAGTTACCATACTATAGATCAAGGATTGGCAGGTTCCAGAAGATAAAAGTGATATGAAAAACTTTTACAGGAAAAAAAAGTAAAACATGATTACGTGTTTCCATGATCTGAGTACACAACAGATGCTAAAACTGAAGCGCAAAGTCTAATCCACAACCATATGTGGAAGGGATAATAGTAAGTAAAACTGTGGATGGATACAAGACAGTGAAAGCATGAAATACAAGTGGCTGGCCAAGAAGATCAAGGAGGCAAGATTTTTGGAGGGTTTAAGTTAGCTTAAAAATATAAGAACATAAAAAGTAACGCAATTATAAACACAACCCCCTTTTTCCTAGCAGTTACATCAATTCTACTAGCTAACACAACAAGCTTCTGGGAACAAGAAGTTAGGAATTTGTATCGTATTGGAGCTGGTTATGTACATAAGGAAAGGTCTTTAAGCCCTGTCCTCTTAGGCATATAAGAACTGGAGCCAGATGAAGTAATGGACATACCAAAAGGCAGGACAAACCAATCTCCCTTTTGAAAAAAGGGATTGTGGACAAAAGTTGCTAACCCAAACTCCAATTTTCACATAAAAATGACTCAAATGTTTTTCATTCAGAATTGCTGTCCCTCCTCTGTTCTTCCTAGAATGCATAAAACCTCTAGAAGTCCCTTTTGTGTTTTAGGACTTTAATGTTTTAGTACTGAGCCTCCTACAGGAGACTCTCACAAGAGCAATCTATAAAAGGAAGAAGGGAAGGCTCAGAGGCAGTGGAAAAGAGGACTGAGAGCAGTATATTTTTAATTACAGAAATATAAAACGTTATGTGGTAAGTATGAAAAATCCATAGTCTTTTTTTAAACGGTAGGCTGCCAATCTTATTAAAGAAATAGCAGCCCATTTCTTAGCAGTGACAAATAAAAATAATAATTAGATTTTCATTATTTATTTATCTTTAACTCTGTGATTTATTTCCAAAGTTTTTCACAGTGCTGAGATGCCCTATATTTGAAGGCCAAAGAGAGAAATCCCAAAGCTACAGTTTTTTTCCTCAGAGAGGACAAGCAGAAGGTATGCCCATAATTTACTTTCAAGACACAGATCTCTGAACTAGTGGGAGTGCTCACCATTGTACACAAGAGCATACACATGCTAAAAGAAACCAAGGCCTAAGCTCCATAAAGAAATAAAGCTCACTAATACAGGCTCTTGAAGGTACTGACTTAAAAGCAATAATATTTGAAAGCAAAATTCAATTAGACTCAACTGCAATAAGCAAAAAAATGAACCTCTAACTCAGTCAGCAACTGAAATAAAACTGCGTGATGTTTTCTGCTCATTTAATGACCAGTGCTGCACATGGGAGGAGGCTCAGAAAGAAGTGCTGTGTGTCCAGGTGAAGTAAAAAATTCTGCATTCATCAGCTCTTCCACAGATGTTCCCAAAGTGTGATGTACATACAAACAAGGACTTAAAAGAGAATTTATGAAAGCAATCCCAGTGATGGAGGGATACTACCTCCAGGTTTAGCCCGAGGCTGACTGAAGGAGAATACATGCCTTTCCCTCTAGACTGCAATGCTACTACTTAATTGCCATTATGATCTCTCCACTGCTGAAATTAATTTAAATCTGGAATTTAAAAGCTGGTATGGATTTGCTGTACCAATTGGATTCCTGTAAGAGAAACAGAGCCATGTGGTAGATAAAATGCATCAGTTACTGATACTTAAATATTCAATGTGTTAATATTTAACTAGCATTTCTTTGTCCTTCTACCTGAATAAGCTGCCAGAAGCAGGAATCAGGTTCAAATTTCAAAACCCTCCAAGTTAAATTGTGTCTGGAGCTAGTGATCTAGTCTGTAGGTCTCAGAGCCTTCTTTCTGAAGGAAATCTTCCTTCTTTCAGATAGCTGCTGCCACCAGCCTTTTTAGCACAAAGCTCTCAGTGTAAGAGCAGACAGCACAGTACGTGTGCTTGGGAAAGAAGAAGGTATCACGCTAGACAGGATAATTTTTCAAAGTCTGTGTTATCCATTTATACATATAATCATCAACAGTATTCTCTGCTCCTACAAGCAAGCAGGGAAAAAAACCATACAAACCCCATTTTAAATCATTGTAGTGGCATTTGGTGCTGAAGGAAGAGTACACTCTTGACAGCCAATTAATTCAGCATAATCACATGGTTTCTTGGAGGCTTCCTTTCCCACCAGGAAAAATATTTCTTGGTGACTTCGAGTAACCAGTTTTGGTTGCTAGATACTGCTCATATTAAGTATATTAATATCAATAGTTCAGTGAACACTTATGTTGTAAAAACTCTTTAAAATTAAATAACGCCGTTAGAATAAGTAGTTTAGTAATTATTGCTTTTTCAGTTTTATAGAAAGACTGCTGCATTAAAAATAATTGTATAATTCAAGAGCTCTTATCCAAACACTTTGCTTATATAGAAAAAAGGCAAAAATGTTTATTTGACAGTTCAAGGATATTCCCAACATTTGTAATGACAGTAATCCAGGTGGAACAAATCTCTGAAGAATGTAAAACAGAATATCCAATCTTTTCTAATTAATTTCCAAAATCTTTATGTCTACTTCACATCTGCCTCCTCCATACAGGCAGCATTTCCCCCAAGTAAATCCTGAAACAGTTGTTGCCTTCTCAGGCTAAAAAGAAATGAGACATCTGGATCCAAAGTCAGCCATATGGCAGTTACTCATTGAGGACATACCATTTCACTTTTTATTTGACCTGCTGTAATCTGTGATGCTAACCCCAGTGACATGGGCTCTGCTTTTCTGTGCTCTTTCAGTTTGTCTCATGCATGTCCCTTCTGTGCCTGGAGAAAGCCAAATCAGATGCTGTTTCTCTGCTTCACACACTTGTCTATTTCTCAGAAGGCTAGATGAATTCTAATGTAGAGGAGTAGTAATTCAAAAATTTAGTGCCTATGAAAGTCAGACCAGATTTCTGGTACTTAAAACCTTTCATCCCTCACAATCAGAGGATAAATGGTTCAAGAGAAAATAATTACATTCCTTAAATAATATTTTATTTGAGAAAAACAAGACTACCTATTGTCTGTAAAACTGCAGAATGATGTCTAGAAAAGATATTAAGTCAATGTCTATATACACCTATTTGTCTACATATACTAATTCCAGCAAAGCTATCAATATAGCTTTAAAATATTTTCCATCATCTCTTCTGTATCAAGAACAGTGTGAAAATATTTTCTTTGGATCTTTATCTTTCATATACACAGCCCCAAAGCAAAACATTTCTTCTCAGAATGTCTGAGACTTCATTCAGATGGCTTTTGGACATCTGAGCTGTTTAGTATGTATTTTCCATTTTCATATGCTCAGGGTGTAATTTTATTGTCATTGCTGCTATTAAAACGCTACTGTTTAAAACTTCAATTTGTGAAACTTACATTAGAGTATCCTGGCTTAAACTGAGAAAATACATGGTAGAAAACCTTGAAAGTAGTACCATGCTCATCATGTGCAGTAAGTTTTGCTGAGACCATTTCCCTATAGTTTGACTTATATCATGGATGGGGTTGCACATTTTAAGTGTTTACTACGCAGCTTACTTATAAAATCAGAAAAAAAACATCCCTGTTCTGGAATACAACAGTTCTGGATACATCCTCTTGATGGAGGAAATGTTTATGAAATACATGCTGTAAACAAAAAAAGAGAAATGACTAGGAGAAACAATCTCTGATTTCACAACAGAAGCAAAAGAGGGTTCTTGGCTTCTTCCAATAAATGCCTCAATGCAAAGGAAATTAATTTCCCATTGAGGCAGCCTGAACTGCTTTACCTGATACACTCAAATCAGAGCAGAAATCACTGAGATTTGCCTTAATACTCAGCAGGCTGGTGATGGAAGAGAAAGGTTAGACTTTGAGAAAGCACTTTTATGATGTAACTTGGCCAAATCCAGCTGTTGTGGCTATTGAGTGCAAAAATAATAAACAACCAAATTTAAGAAAACAAACATCTTGCAGTACATTAATTGTAACAGAGTTAGTTACAGACAGCAGATATGCTGGGAACCGTGGCCATGAGCGAGGTCAAACTAATCTAAACACATCAGGAAAGAACACAGTGGTATTTTTATACAACTGGAGGGGAATCATAACCTACATGGCTACTTCTGCATTAGGAATGAATTCAAGAGTTAAACAGTTACGTTTTCAAAGGGAGAGGGGTACTTAGGTTTTATCATGATGAATGCCAAAGTTGGGGCAAATGAAGAAAAAAAAAAAAAGGCAAGAAGAAAAGTAAAAGGAAAGGCCAGCAGCTAGCGGAAGTCTGTCCTGAAAATCTGCCAAAGCAAAGCATGTACACCATCACCTTGCCAAACCTACAGCCAGGAAATCAGAAGGACACCTGCAAATAGTCAGTCAGATGGAGACCACTATAGCACAAAAGGAGAATATATTCTGGTACAGTTTGTGATTCATTAGCTGTACCTGAGAGTTAGAATGTAAGAGGAGAAGGGCCTTGATTTGTTGAGTTTCAAATTTGTGTATGTAACAGAACACATACTGTAGATACTAAACCCTGTTTTTAAGCATGGTTGAAATTGAAAGAAGGGCAAGATCTAAACAAAAAGTAACAGACCAAATTTTAGTACAATAAATATTACTAATGTTCTTGAAATATGTGAGACTAGAATAATAACAAGAAAGAGGCTTTGTAGATAGGCTACTAATGGTTATTTAAGATAGAAAAAATAATACAAGCAGAGAATAATTTATATAAATGCAATAATAATTTTTTAAAACTGCAGAGAGGAGATCAAAAGGTGTACCAAAAAAATCAGAAGATGGCACATCAGTTGACTCAAATAAGATATTTGTGGCACTGTCACTACAGCGTTGCTTAAGAGCTCTCCACAGAGGTACTTGGTCAAAGGTGACAATCCAGATAGAAGAAAAGCAAGTAATTGCAGACAGAAAGAACACTGTCAGAAACTATATAAGGATAAGGAACAGATGAATGATACTGACTGAGGAGGTAAAACAGAACCACCACCATTACAGTCTAAAGGAGCACATGCTGTTAAAAGAATGAAGAATGGAAAAGTTCAGAGACAGGATGATGGACCAATAAAGCTTCTTTAAGAGTGGCAGTCAGAAAAGTTGCTTTCTCTACTCATGAAGCTATGGGAAACTGGAGGGCAGTCAGATTCTTGGAAAAGAACAATGTACATTCCAGGACCTAAAAAAGAGTACTGGAAGAAACATACAACTACAAATCAATCTCACTGATATTGTATCGAAGTAAGGTCATTACTCTGGGAAGGATTCAGAGATTAAAAAAACAACTCAGAATATCAATGTGAATTGGTATGACATACACTTGGAATAGGCACAATGGACCAACCTCAAGACCATGCTCAATCATGTTCAAATATTTTAGTTATTATCTCTCATTTGTTGACTTCACTGAAGCATTTGACTCAGTGAGAAATGATCAGTTACAGCTGATGATGCTTGAAATGGGTTTTCTATCACACTTAGATGAGCTGCTGTGTAAGACTCACCACAAGCCTAAATTTGCTGTCCAAGAAATGAGAATAATCTAAGAGTGTCTCTCAAACAATAAAGGTGTATGAGAAAAGGTGAGTTGTATCACCCTATCCAGCATTCTAGCAGACATGGCACAGAGGAAAGCATTAAAATTTTGAGAGGAGATCTGTGACTTTAAGTATGTAGCCTGTGTAACATGGCTTACCAGCTGGTCTCAGGATCCACAGAACATGTCAACGTGGTATATATACTAGAAGTGTAGATTCTCAGTTAATCTCTTTATGTAAAGAAAAGATTGTTCTATGGTTCTAATGGAGGAGAGAAAACATCAGTGGGTTGAAAAGTTTTTGTATCTAGGTTTAAGTACTGAACAAAATGCTTCCCACAAAAATAATACTTGGAGGAAATAGCAGTACGGAACCAAAAAAGACTAATGTATCAACAATCTGAAAAAAATAGAGGTCAGCAGAGATACAGATGTTTGGTTGTGTATTTTTTTTCTGGGGGTGGGGGGCAGTGGTAGAAATGTTAGTTTGATTGAATACAACCACCCTAGATTTCAGAGCTGCCCTACCTACAGTTTCTGCAACAATCTTATAACTGGATATTAAAAAAGAGTGGTATGACAAAAGACCCTGTAAATACGATTAACAGAGGAAATTACAAAATACAGTAATGTGATCAGGAGAGGAAAAAAGCCAACAGCCCAAAGAAGATAACCGTTCAAGAATGTACTGAAAAGAGGAAGAAGAGAGGAGGACTAAGAAGAGCACAGATAAAAGCTATAGACTGCTGGCTTTAACTACAAATCAAGCAAGCAAAAAGACTGACAAAGGGAAACATGTCTGGAAACAACTGGTTTACAACAAAATAAAGCTAAGGAGAATCCATATGGATAAGAAAATTCCTCAAATAGAAGTGCACACAGAAGCCTCACAAAATTCAGAGGTATTTAATAAGTAGTATCTTTTCTTCTTTAATCTTCTTAATCATATATAAAAACCAACATCACCTGGTCATCCAGTTGGCCTGAGGACACAGCTTCAGTGCTGTGCAGAGGTATCTGTGCCCAGGTGGACACACCTAGCAGGAGAGCTAAGGCAGCATAGAGACCTGTTTGGGTTCATGCAGTTTGCTTCCTGGCAGACCCAGTAAGCCAGTGTGAACAGGGAAACTCTGCCATTTTTCTCTTGATGCATTCTTCTACAGGCATTGCTTTTGGCTTTATGTTTTAGCTAGCTTTTCCCCATGGGTTCTTCATCATATTGGTAAACTTTATACCAACATATATTAGTTTTAAAATACAGAAAATAGTACATGCAATGAGACAGTATGATGTCATTGGGAGTTTTCTGAGAGAAATTAAATGCTAAAGCCTGCTGCTACTCAGCTTCAACTGTTACAGCTTGGGCTGAATAGCATCTGACTTTTTAGATCTCAGGATTTTACGATCCTTGAAATTTTTAAGCATCCCACAAGCTGTTGAAGAATGATTAGTTGAACAGTATTATTTCATCAAAAAGATGAATTGTATTATGTTTCATACACTATACTTTGCCTTTAACCGTACAGCTCAGTTAAATAATTTAATTAAAGTTTCCTTCTCTCCAGTGACAGGTCTAGACAGCCATCCTGTCTCACACTTAAATTGGAACAAAACAAGAACTCTCCACATGATTATAAATATAGAAGACAACAAAGTTAGAGGCGTGTGTCAGAGCACAAATCTTTGTAAAAAGAAACCAAACAAAAACTGCAATGCACAGGTTTTCTTTCAAACCCACAGAATGGAGTAGTTTTCTCTTTGATTATGGATATATACTGTGTCCAGCTCTGGAGCTCCCAACGTAAGAAGGACAAGGAGCTCCTGAAGTGAGTCCAGAGGAGGGCCACAAAGATGATCAGAGGGCTGGAGCACCTCTCCTATGAGGACAGGCTGAGAGATTTGGGGCTGTTCAGCCTGGGGAAGAGAAGGCTCTGGGGGGACCTTCCAGTACCTGAAGGGGGCCCATAGGAAAGTTGGGAAGGGACTTTTTTCAGGGCTTGTATTGAGAGGTAATGGATCAAAACTAGAAGAGGGGAGATTTAGGTTAGATACTAGGAGGAAATTCTTCAGTGTGAGGGTAGTGAGATACTGGAAGAGGTTGCCCAGGGAAGTCGTGGAAGCCCCATCCCTGGAAGTGTTCAAGGCCAGGTTGGATGGGGCTTGGAGCAACCTGATCTAGTGGGAAGTGTCTCTGCCCATGCAGGGGGTTGGGCTAGATGACCTTTAAAGGTTCCTTCCAATCCAAACTGTTCTATGATTTATCTTCTATTAAATGTTCATTAATGCATATATATGGGTGCATATAGAATTTATACATTTAAAATTTATAGATTATATATATACATAAATTTACAACTGCATTATAGTAAATCTGTTTCCACGACTCCCCCACCAAAGTAATAAATAACATGTAATTCAATTAAATCAATAGTGGTTTATAGTCATCGTAAGTGGGTCCAAAACAGTTCATATTTCCACCATAACAAGTAGTACCTTCAAGGTTGTTTTTGCTTCATTATTTTCAGCTGTATCAGAATTGTGACAGTTATTTGGAGCAAGCCCAGTCCCAACTGTACTATGGACATAGTGAAAAAATTCTTGTTAATGTTTATGGACAACTTTCTACTAGAGTACTAATTTGGCTGAGTTGTAGCCATTCTTTGCACTTAGCATGGCCATTCCATTTATTTACAACTGGGCAAATAAGTTCTAACCTCATTTCCCCAAATTTTTGGCACAGCTCCAGGGAAGTAAAACTATTTACTCATTTTTATATACCAGTGTAACAAAGCAAAATGCAGGCCAGGAATTTGCCTGTGAACTAAGCGACAGTTAGTGACCTCTCTTGGCATTACAGTTTCTTATGAATTATAGTATCCATATCATGAAAGCATTTTTCAGCATACCTTCAATATCATGTTTGAGTGAAATCACATGAAAATAGCACATATAGGAAGAAGTCTCAAGCTAAGCTATGAGGAAGTAACACATGCTAGCACCACATCTCAGGTCTCAAAGTCAAAAAAAAAACAACAACCAGGTTAATTCCTTCTTAATGATCTATTAATACAGTCCTTTTATTTTGTTAGTTCTGCATTCAGGAGTGTATTTAAGACATTACATAGATTCAAGTTTGTTAATAGCCTCATTAAATTCTGTAGGCCTCCTCTCCTACTAGTAATTTTAAACATAATCTTGGATTTGGGACCAGAGACAAGCAGATAAGTAGAGAAGCTCAGAGAAGATTATGGAATTGCAACACTTTTAAAGAATGCTGTTATTATCTCTTGACTGCAAGGCATTCAAAATGGTGAGTGAATCATTGATGGGGAGTGAAGCTCTAGTGGATCCTGATTATGTTCTAGGAAGAACAGCTGTATCAAAGTAGTAACAAAAAATATTTACAACAAGAATTACACAGGCAAAGAGATTTAACACTACAAGTAATTTCTGTGCAATTTGCACATCCAAATTCCTTTCTCTGTCAACCAGGAACCGATGCACTCTGCCAATTATTTCAGATGAAAGCCACATTCCTTTAACTATCCTGGCACCAATAATCTAAGAAGCTAACCTGTTAAGAAAGCAGACCATAAAAAGACATTCCTCATCCTTTAAGATTAAAATGAGCAAATGTGACAAGGCAGGTGTGAACAAAAGAGCAAACATCAAGAATATTAAAAAAAAGGTTTGATAAAGGAAAAAGGAACAAAGATGAGTAAAGAGAGAAGGATGACTGATACATTCTTAGAATGAATGAGGGGAAAAATGTGATAGAAACAAGCGGCATGTCTTACCAAAATATCCCTGCTTCTGAAAATTCAGAAATTTCATAAAGAAAAATTATTCTAATGAGACCCATGACCCTTATTTTTATATTTACATATTTCCATGTAGTAATCCCCCCAGGATCCAGTAGGCATGATTTGTCTTCTAAGTGTCAGTTGCTAGAATGAAAATAAAAATGCCAACCAAGAGTTTTATGGCAATCAAAAATATCAAGAGATTCTTAGGGATGCATGTAGTTCATCAGTACATTCACACCACAGGTGGGTACAAGCAAAACAAGCTAGACACATTTTCACCCTAGCAGTGTCTGAACAAAGTGTCCAGCTATCACAAGTGCACTCTCATATGTGTGAAGCTCAATGCCAGACCCTGAACTATATTCTGGTAGAACTCTAAGACAACACACATAATGATACCAGGACTGAAAAAAAATAAATAATGCATGCAGAGATACACATTCGCAAAACAATGTCAGGATAATTCAAAGTAACCTCTTTTTTTGCAGTGATTGTTCACATGCACATCTGGGTGACTGTTACCAGTATAAACCTAACCTGCATATATTACAAACATGAAGACTTCCTAGAAGAGAACAGTAACTGGAAAGCCACCTTTCAGGGTCCTGTATCAGGCCTGGTAGTTTCCACAAAGCATGATACTTTGTCCTTGGTTTCAAGAGGCACTTCGCTGGCTTGAAAGGCATTCCGTAGTGTGTGGGGAGAACTAGTCCGTTCCCCACCTCATGCCAATACAGCTTAATTATTACTTGGGTGCTTAAATCTGAAACGTAAATCCCTACAACACTTGCTCAGCTACCACTTATGGTGTTGCTGCCTAATGTCCTTATGAGTTTGCATTAGAATAGATTCTTCAGGTACCAGAATCCCACATTCTGGAACAGTGGGCCCATACTGAGGCAATGCACTTTCAACACCCCCCCCCCCCTCCATCTTAGTTTTTTCAGCTGATGACATTTTGCAAAAGCAGAATTAATTCCCATACAGACCCATCTCTGCAAAGGCATTTTTTGGCAGTGAAAGCAACAATAACAAAATGATGAAAGATATATTCCCAAAGGCTGTACCTCTCTTATTCAGATGATTTTTTTAAGTTACTAAGGAAAGTTATAAACATCCATCTTTTCCCCAGGGGATTTGATTTTAAACATGTAGGGATAGCAAAAAGATATTATTCCTGTGCTCTGGATTCTGCAGTTCTTTGAGCCTGAATATAGTGCATGCATACAATGAATCCATATGTTCCTGCTGGTTTCCACAGGAACCAAAAGTAAGAGAATATTTGCTCCTCAGTGAGGAAAATGGCCTACGTCTATCCATTTACCCATGGTTTTGAAACTGGCTCTTAGCACATTCCCTTCATCCTGGTCTCAGTTTACTCTCTCCATTTGGTTTTATGTGTCTGCATCAAATCACCACCGAGTTATCTTAGTATGACACGTCCCTTCACTACGTAACTCAAGAAACCAGAGAAAGGAACACGCAATTTTTTTCAAGTACTTCAAGGAACTGTGCCACCCCTGTGTCAGTGATTTAAATTACCCCATCATCCTCAGTGCCAGCACAGACCACCACTGGTCACAGCCTGTAACCAAAAAGCTCTGTAACTGTTTTCACAGCCCTTTGGAGTGACTACTCCTTCATTAGAAGCCCTGGTCATTGGATGCATTTGGAACTAACTTTTGATCGATTATTCTGGTGATTTTATTTTTCAGAATCCTTTGACAGATGAATTATGAATAAAACTCAAGTTGCTTATCATAGAATTCACCTGAATTTCTAATTATAAGAGAGTTGTTAATGATTTATTTGATGTAGCTGCCTATTTGCACTCCGTGTATTTGGGAGCTTTGATTTAAAGAAGGATTCAGACCAAACACAGGATGCAAGTCCTTCAGTGTTTCTTTTATCACTTAGTGGGAAAAGTTGGAGCCATCTCCATGCAAATGTATTGAATTGCTGGCACAATTTTATAACACACAAATGAGACAAGCATACTGGCTAGTTTCTTAAGTACAGATCAGAGAACTGTGCTTTGTAGGCTGTTTAAGGAAAAGCTCTCCTCTGTGGCAGCAGCTACCTGTAACATGGAGTGTCACAGAGACTGTGCCAATGGTGTGGGAAAAGCTTTGCTGGAAGAGCAACTTCCTTGAATTCATAGTGACAGAGATAAGACTGTGTAATAACCAGTTCTTGAACAATGCACATCAGTAAAAGGTACTGTTTCCTAGACAAGTTTAAAATATCTGTTGAGCTTCAACGATAGTGAATTTACCAGTTTTACAGAGCAATACTTCCCTTAACTGAAAATAGAGGTTTACAATAAACATTTCAAAAGGCCTCAATAAAGATTGGCATTGTATTTCCATTTGAAAAATTCTCCTGTGTAATTAATTCACCAATAAACAACTGCTGAATTCAGAACAGACTGGTCTGAAAATAAGTTTTACATCCTAACCAGCAGCCTTGCAAATACATATATAAGCTCTTTCCATTTACTCACATATACCATACAACTAGTTTCAAATCATTTAACTACTTACTCAAAAGAAAACAAACAAACATGGCACAAGAGTGTAATTTTAATAATTGGTATTAGTGGGAGCTAAAAACTATCATCCTGAAGTGTCCTGTGTATCCACCTACCCCCATCTAAATGGTTCCTATCTAACTTTTGGTGAAGCTAATATGCCTTCTCTTTTCATCTTATCCAAAACCTATTAAATACACGATTTTCAAAATCAAAATTAAACAGGAAGATAAGCTTACAAAAGACAGAAAATTAGACTGTTCCTAACATTGTATCAGCAACTGTACTGACTTTAGCGTGACATATGAAAGACTCAGGTAAAAATGTAGTTGCCCACATAATAAGGTCTCCCTGGAGACCTGTTCTCCAGGCTGAAAAACCCCACCTCTCTCTGTTTGTCCTCACAGCTGTGGTGCTCCACCTCTCTGATAATTTTTGTGGCCCTCCTCTGGACCTACTCCAACAGCTCCACATCTTTCTTATACTGGGAGCCCTAGAACCAGACACAATACTCCAGGTGGGGTCTCACCAGAGCAGAGTAGAGGAGCAGAATCCCCTCTCTCACCCTGCTGGCAAGTGCACATTGCCAGCACATTGCTTTCATCCACCAGTACCCCCAAGTCCTTCTCTGCAAGGCTGCTCTCAATCCCTTCGTCCCCATACCTGAAACACTTGAGATTGCCAGAGAGGTGGCATATGTCCCACCCCTGAAAACCTCCAAGGTCACAGGGCTCTGAGCAACCTGCTGTAGTTGAAGGCTGCAGGGGGGTTGGACTAGATGACCTGTAAAGGTCCCTTCCAAACCAAACCATTCTATGATTAACAGCTAGCCTTATACTTTTCAAGGGGAGAATATTCATTGTCTTCCATTTGTAACTCTAGTGGCTTGTTTGTTGTTAGGCACTTTAGTGGCTACAGCCTTTGTTTCAGAAGAAAACATGACCACAGCAGATACAATTATTTTTATATATCAGCAAGAGAGCAGTACCAGTGTCTAAAAAAATGAACACCTCAAAAATTATTTACTCCAAGGTTGCCTGCTTTTCTTGACTGTCTCTCCTCACCACTGCAGCTACTACAACTCTTAAGTTTTCCATCTGCCTTGTTGGCAGGAACCATAATGACAGGCCAGGATCTTCACATTTCTCTCATTCAGGAAACATGAAAAAGTCCCTGAATCTGGCAGGTTAAAAATAATTGAAACAACACTGGAAACATTTTCTCCCTCAAATTACAATTCACTTGTCTTCAGTACTATGAGCTGAAACTAAAATTGCCATGTGGCTAAAATACTGGAATAAACCAAATACGCCATGAATACTTGCAAGCTTGCAAAGTTCAGCTTTAACCAGCTGGATTTTAGGAGTACATAAAATGGATGAGAGCAGGAAAGACTGAGAATAAAACTTAATGACAAATGACTGAGTGGTATGTACAGTAAATGCTGTTTTAATAAACTAACATTTTCTTTGTTAGATGTAATATAAAAGGCACTAATAGAATCCATCTGATTCTGGCCTATTAGGAAGAAAGTATTTAAGCTGGAGTGTGGACTCCCCTTCCTTCACTACTACTAACATCATTTGCAGGGTCCAAGATTAGCAACTACTGCTTCTCAGACCATCATGACAGAATAAGTTCAAAAGCAAGGTAACATTGACATAACACTTCAGAAGATTTTTCCCTTCTTTTTCCCCTTTTCTACTCATTACTGACTCCTAAGTTGAGCTGACCAAGCTGAAGGATTTCTTTCTATGAACCAGCAACCAACTATAGCACTTTAGTACCGATAGAAATACACTCTTCTTTTTGTGGTATCTTCCAGCTCCTATTCTACTTCTGTAAAACAAGCCAAAATCCAAAAAAATCAGGGAAGCTTCTCTTGTACTTTGGTATTATACATCCTTGTTTATTGATGTGAAATTTGCCCCTCACTCTCTAATTCAGTTTGTTCTTGGATTTAATGCAATAGGAGCGAATGGAAAAACATACTCTGTTGTTGCTATAGCCTGTTTGATCACAGGCACCTTTTTCTCTACAGTAAAACAGTTTGAAAAGAAATGCAACCTTCTTCCAGTATATGGGTATTTCTACATAGAGGTTAAACACTATTTTATATTGGGAATGTACTGATGAAAGAGAGTAAATGAAAATTCCTAGTAGTCCTGACAAGTACAAAAGAAAGTAACAACTGTGAGATGGCACACTGTGACAATTGGTATCCTGTTAAAATTTCAGATGAATGCTCTGTTCCACCCTAACTTTGGAAGTAACTGTAGACAACTTCTATGTTATCTTGAAGAATAAAATATATCTTGAAATCTAGCATACTTGTACTAGTAAATCAGTATTTCAGAAACTCTAGGTTAAAAAGAGAACTAAGCTTTCTCAACAATGTTCTAGAAAGTTTAATGGAATACAAATATTATGAAGGCAAACTGTTAATGAAACACGTATTTCTTTTTTAAAAAGCCAATAAACCTTTTCTTTAAAATAAAAGATTCAGACACACATTATTACCAAGTAACAAAATTATGATGCCCTGTTGTCTCAAATTTAGAGAAACCAGTAAAACCTTTCATGTATCTTTTACAGTTAGCGACAAATAGGCTGAGGGTATCATAAGTAAAATTACAAACCACTTCATTTGTAGCAAGAAGTCTTGGTTTAATCCCAGAATAGCAACTGAGGCTTTGAAAAACTGTATAAAATAACAACTTACTGATTGTAAGCTGTTCAGACTTTTACCCCCTTTTCCCCTGCCCCCACCCCAGTCACTCCTGGGACAAGTCTTTTTCTTAGCTCTAATAGATCTATTTTCAGCTGTCATAGTTCTATTTAGAAAAATAAGAAAACGTTTCTGTGCTGCCTCATATTTTTAATGACTTCTCCTCAAGTACCCTTTCTCCTTACCAATCTTACTGGTGTCAGAACAGTGAAATGCTACTCATCACTGCTCTCTCCCTTTTTCTCAGTGCCAGCATTATTAATTATGGGCCTGGGACATTTTAATAGTTGTCATATGCAATGAAGCTGTATTAATCATGATAAATTCCTGTCTCCAGAAGTGCTTGCTTTACCTTATCTGGCTGACATAACTAAATCCTGAGAGAAATAAGAAGATATTCTGGGACATGCATTTGTTTTTAAAGTGTAAGAGTAATTTTTATTGAGCTAACCTGTATGAAAATTACTTTGAATTGTATTGTGCCCATAACATAATCTAAGATAATTCTGGTTAGCCTTTGAGCTCTGCATTAAGTTGCAGTTTTAGAAACAAAAGTTTCAAACTACCTACACCTAAAACATCAAAAAGACAAAAAAAAAAAAAAACTAGCAAAATTGAAGACACAGTTTGTATGTATACACAGTACTAGTTTTTACAGCAGAAACAGTTCTTTGAAAGTAAAGACATGCTTCTGGTTGTAGTATTACTTGAATACAACTCTGTGACTTACTATTGCAATCCACACATCTTGTGAAGTCTAATTACTAATCCATGAATTAGAACATTTATTTTCACAGTCTTATCCACTCTTCTGAGTCTCTCAGATGTCTATCTGCAAGCCTAGGCCTTGCATGTGTGAGAGGAAAGGCAGGTGGTATGTGTGGGACATAAAGGCATAAGCAAAGAGTAGAACATGAGGTGATGTTTAGTACACCTATATTTTATGTAACTTTCTGGCTCCACCCCCCCTTTCTTTTACACTAAATGCATTTTGGTGCAGTACCAAAATGTGGAACAAAGGTGTACTCCGTGCCACCAGGAACCTGTGACAGAGGCATAGTTTTAGTGATCAAAGCTGTACTGAAAAAAGTCGCTATCTTTCCCCAACAGAACATGGCTTTCAGGGAGCAAATGCAAGGCCGTTTAAGGGAGACAATTTCTGTACACAGAGCTGTACAGAAGTGAGTGATGCTGTGCTAACATTAGGAGTACTTATAGGGCAGACTGTTTGAAGAGGTAAGATGAATAGCCCCAGATGAAGGAAACAGAAGAAACCAAACACATATAACTATGACCATATTCGTTTGGTTCAAAATGCAAGCATCCTGTACAGATACACAACATCCCAAATTCCATGTTATAGCGGATTTCTATTCAGCAGCAGCAGAAATCAGAGATTTCCATAGTCTGACTCACAATGAGCTTACCCCCAAGATGGCAAGGTTGTTTGCCATCCTTTGCCAGGTGGCAACAGTTACCAAAGCCAAAACAGTATGTTAAGTTTTTGTTAGCCCTGTTAGGCATGTAGCGAGGCATGATATGTGCCTGCCATAGCAGTATCAGCAAAAATAATTACTGTAAATAGTTAAGGTGACAAAACTGTTTCTACTGCTCTGACTTGTTTCTGTCTGATCAGGAATAATCATACACCTGTAAAGGAGCATCTGCCACATGTCTCTCTGGAATTCACAAAAAAGTCCTCACAAAAGTTCAAAATATTTTTGAGTTACACCATGTTCTGGTGCCTCTATGTTTGTGTAATTTTATTTCTGGTCTCCTACCTTGTTTTCCATAGGCTTACACCTGCTCTTCCAGGTCCCGGTCCAGAATTCCAGTTTGCCACAAGGGTTACTCCTTCCTTTTCCTCACCGTGAATGACTTCTGATACAGGCAGTCCAAGCAGCATTCTGAAGCACTGTGCTCATGGTTCTCCATCCTGCTCTACACCAGCCTTTCAAAGGCAAAGCACTTCAATGCTTTTTCACTCATCCTCTTCCTGCTCTCTGTGCTATGTATGTTTTGTTCATTCTTTGTCTCTATAAGTTCTCCAGAACAGCCTCCCACCAGCTGCTGGGTGGTTCTGGTTATCCAGCTGGTTCCTGTTTGCTACTCAGGCACAGGTGGAAAAGGTAATAAGGCCACAACAGGCTTTGGGGGGAAGGAGGGAGGCAGGCAGGCTGCTTGTCCTTCCACAAGTATCTTGGGATTGGCTGCTACTCATGCTGGTACCTCAGGTGCTGCTGGCTTTGCAATATGCAGAAAAATAACTGATATCTCAAATACTGCCATGTAGCCATCTGCTTTCAAAAAGTCAGTACTACAGTAAGTAACAATGTTGACTTGTTTTTCTTTTGGTTAAATATTAATTTTTAACACTCAAAGACTTGATATGAAACAACTGAGAAGGGACTTTTTTTGTGTCTGTAGATGAACTGGAGGAACTTTTGTTTGCTGCAAGTGGGCTAACATCAGGTCTGGAAAAACTACCTTCCCTTCCCTTGCAGCCAAGTGAGGCTCAAGAGACAGTCAGGTGCAGGTAAACCGGAGCAACTTCAGTGGAGCCAAACTTTTTTAACCGTAGAGGACGTGGCTCACAGGAATCTCTGAAGAAGCCTTTAATTGTTCAGAGTTGGTTTATTGATACCTCGTTGATGGAACACATTTTCATGTAGTACAAACTCTCATACTGTTGAGTTATGGATGAATATTGAAAACAGTCAGCAATTCACTGAGAAATTTCAATCCAGCAACTTTTCCTAGAAAAAAAACGAAACAAAAAAGTCAGCTAGAATCTAAAGAAGTCCAAGTGATGTGTTCTTAATAAGAGCTCTGTTTTTTACAGGCTACGCTACCATATTGCATAGTCCTCACTTAGGAGAAGACTGCAGAACTGTAGGTATAGCAGTTTGCTAAGCATCCCAATGTGACTAACTACAGCAAATGAGTAATAACCATCTCAATTTCATAGCCTTTTATATGAGGTGTATCTATTAAAACAGACTGGCTTTTTAACTTTCTTTCTAATAACTCTATAAAAACCCCACAGTATTTATGACTAAGAAGCTATATTACAGGGATCACACTCTACAATTCTCAGTCCCAAGCCATACTGTACTGCTATGGTTTCTACAACACAGTTTGTAACTCTATTCTACCTTAGCTTGCTGGAATTTCACTGGATATGATCCGCTTTGTAACCAAACCTTAACAGCTATGAACAGTTTCACATAGGGTACTTGAATGCCAAAAACTGATGGCTAGATGTTTAGCCTGACCATCTTCACAAGTCATCAACAGAATTTCTCTCTATGCCTGCATTAAAACTGTAACTTCTGGTTGATTCGGAACATGCACTCTCTGCCCCCTTTGATGAAGAAGTAATTTGGAGGGGCTAAAAGGATCTCTTGAGAAAGCTGTCTTGAAGACTAAAGATTCTTTCTAATTCCTGTCCTGCCCACATCTAGCCTTTAAAATCTAACCTGCTTGTATTGTTGGTACTTCTCTCAAACTGCTACACTCATCACCTTTTCTGCAAAACTTCTATTACATAGATCAGGCATTTAGACTACTACAATTATCAGTATTATCTGGACAAATGTCTTGCTGAGGCAATTTCAGCTTGTAATATCTAGTTCAAGCTTAGTGAGTTTCCCTGCACGCTTGTATAGAGCATTTTAGATGTGAAATATTTCTGTGATACATCTTGACACAGGAGCATCAGCGATACTCAACTGAATGCGAGTGTTAAATAAACCAGCTCTCTTCCATCTAACCTTACTTCACAGTCAGGATTTGTCTGAGCTGGGTCAGTGCTAAGGCCTCTACTGTTCCAGAATCAAGCATCATGGGAGTATGTGATTCTTTCAAACATTATTTTATTTTGTAAGGAATGATACTATATTTTACTGACTTTGTCACTGCAGCTGAGCTAGCACCACTCTTAAATGAAAAGGACAAGCAGGTCACAGCTCTTCAAGTTGTTGCTTGAGATTTAGGTGTCTCTATCTCAGTCAAAATTTCTTGGAAATGTCTTTGTAACCCAAAGCCACTAGGAATTCACTTCAAAAAAGCAAATGAAAACTGAGTGTACACCTGCAGCACACCTAGTAGTGCAGTGAGGTCAGGCTAGTGCTTCCTGGTACATCTGCACACAGCAGTGTTAACATGTTAGTGATGTGCTGTGTCTGTGCTTGCAACTCCTGCCTCTCATGGGGGCTTATTATCTGTAGTGAAATGCCAGCTCGACACAGTCAGCTCCAACTTTTCTGCAGTATGTACCTCAGTGATCCTGAATGCCAGCACCACCAAATCAAATCCCAGTTTGCCTCAAAGAAGCACTTTTAAATTCATCTGTTCCATTGCACCACCTTTACTAAAACTGCTTTTTATGAGGGTGAAGTTACTACAAGAAATGTACTTGCTTCACTGGAAATACTAATGCGTTAGGACAGTGTCACAATCCATACTGAAAGAAATAGACTTGAAATTCAAGTTTTGTTTGTTGGGGTTTTTTTAAAATAAAATATCCAAGATCTTGAACATGCTGACCAACAGCAGAAAAGAATGACAATTCCCAGTAACTAAAAATTCCCATTGTTATGACATTGAAGATACATATTTTTAATAATCCTTTCTTGCTCTTTATCCTCCATCTTTTACAACAATTGGCCACTTTATTTTGATGCATGAGAGATCTTGGAATTATCTACTAGAATTGAAGGAAAACAACTCTTTTAGATAAACTTCTTTCTACATTTAGATAATACTAGTATCTTGGACAGAATGCACATAAGGAAAGAGTAAAATATTCCTAAAGTGTTCAGATATGTTATCAACTGCTGAATGTTCAGATCTAACGAAGTTTGGATAAATTGCCATAACTGTAAAATTGGATATGCTGAGTTACTGCATTCTGGATTAAGGAGAGGTTATAAATTCAGAGGTTATGGAAAGCTTACAAGAAGTAAAAAACTTACTTTTCTAATCCTTTGCTTTAATTATAAGTCTGATTTAAGAAAAGAAGGAAACTTTTGTTAGAGCCACTAGCCAGATGACGAAATGCATCCTTTCTTAAAAGTCATTATTAAAGAGAGAATAAGATTAGAAAAGTTAAGTAGTTGCTTTTGATGTGGTCTGCAAATGATTTTCAATCGGTTTGGAATTTTAAGCTTATTAAGATTATTAAGCTTACTGATAACAAAAGTGGCAAGAAATATGTCCTTTTTATCAAATTAATTAACAATACAACCTTCAACATGTAGCATTACTAATGATTTACTGAATCTTCCTAATCCAAATATAGTTCTTTATCGGTATTTAACACTGGAGGCAAACTCCAATTTTACATATATCTTCTCTGTGCATTTTCTAGTAATAGTTGCCTCACAGCACTTTTTTTGGTGTCAGTCTGACCAAGAAAATGTGGTTTCAGGTATTTAACCAATATGCTCTGGAATGGTCCTAGACCAGACTTTCTATGTGTTGTCTGACAGTATCTGTGGCTAATTAAGGGTCATTTACCTTCAGTGAAAGTTAACACATGGCCAAGCCAAAATCCTCCTGTTTACAATAGAAAGCTTTTAAGGACTTTCACCTACATTCCTGAGACTTAACAGCACCTGATACAACCTAGACTCTTGCAAAAAGTGATAAATGACCCACTAAGTTCTCTAGAGGAGAAACAGGATTGGTGCCTGGCTGTCTCAGTGGCCACAGGGCTCTCTATGCTGTTTCCCAATTCTCTTCACACATAGCAAATTCTACATAAAACTTATTTTCTATTAGGATGTTAGCACTGAAACCATAACAAACCCTACCAGTCATAGTTGGAGCACCACCTCCTGCAAAACAGCAGTCACATCTTTCCCCTTTATTGCCTTTAACCACTGCATATGTTAGGATCAAACAAACCTTAGGCAAAACACTATGAACACTCTTCTTGACCCTTGAACTTGGGTTATTTCTGCAGCCCTCAAACTCTCCTGTGATGAAAGGATAGCTCTTAAATACATTTGTCTCTTATGAAGAACACACACCTCCCTGTATTCTCTGTTTTGATATCTCCATCTGCCAGCCACACGCCCTCACACACTAAATCCTCAGAGACTGCTGAAGAAATAGAAGCTGGAATATTGAGTGACAGATGGGAATGTGTGTTTAGTACATAATCTGTGTGGGAGAATATCCCCATATCCCTCACCAGCATCCAAGTTCAGCTTTGGCAGGGACATGTATCTTATCACAAGTATCTAAAATATTCCACTTGAAACTCCTAATGCAACAGTTAACAAATATCCACACACAGGCATGACAGAATGCCTGGTTTAGTTGTTCCAGTTTACCAGGATTGCTCATGAGGGAGCAGCCCCGTCCAGTGGGCCTGATGGATCACAGCAGTTCATTGGAAAGGTACACACAAGTGTAGGATCTTCCCCCCTGCACCTCAGGGGAGTCCTGAAGGACTTCTAAAGTTTCTGCTTTGGGAAACCACACAAACTTTAGCTATGTTTCTATTAGTCTTACCTGTGGTACAGCTCCGTGTGAGTTTGTGGTACACAGAAAGGGATAAACCATACTGGAAGTGTGGCATCTCCACTGTTTCTATAAAGGTAACACTATGAACATGCATTTTCTGCTTCCTGTTCATGCTGCTTTTTTTCTTCCTGCACAAAAGAAACTCTATTAAATATCATATAAAAATTAAATAATTGACTTAATATCCAGATTACTTAAAAAAAAAACACCTTAACTACCTTTATCCATCTCTTACAATCATTTTGTACTCCTCCTAACCTGCACTAGTGTAAACCTTCCTCAAACATCTTTTCCGGTGACAAGCTGCTCAGTATTTCAGTTAATATTAAGACAACTTTGTAAATTATTTTTGACTTCTGTGTCTAATCTTCTGTTTTAAACTATGGGCTCAGAACACAGTCTGCAGAGGAAAGCGTGCTTTGAATTGCCAGTTTTCTGCAATGTGTCTGAGCATAATGTGTGTTTCTTAAAAAATGTATCAATATGGTTTCTAACAGTATTTCGGCCATGACTTTAAAATGGAGACAAAAACTATTTTTTTTTAACTAGTATTAGATAAAGTTAAAAACAGTATCTCAGAGCTATTGAAAATACAATTGCTGACAATATTTCTAAAAAAAATTACAAGCAAAAATAAAGTTGCTTCTTTGCAGTGGAAAGTTAAAATCCTCCAAGTCAATGTGAGGAAATAATCCTAAATGTTGGATAGCAGTGTTTGTTTTGTTGGTATGAGTACGTCTTCTGAACAGATTTTAGAAAACAGTTAGCAGTTAAATAGAAACACTGACAAACAGTAATCCTAACCTTTGTCATAGGCAAGTATCTCATAAAACATAATTCCATACCGATTTTAGGTCATATTAGGAGTATCTGGAGTTGTATCAGTTTAACCAAATCATCTTTATAGTTGCTTCACTCGGTGAAGAGACGTGACTATCCTACATGTTTGCTGCCACATACAACAAAGCACTTTACACACAAGCAGATTACTATTTGGTAACGGGAAGCACATTCTCAAGGGTATATTATCAAAATTGCAGCATTCAAGTCCACTAATGTCAAACAAGCAATAAACGTACAGGACTGACAAAAGCATCACACACTACAGCTTTAAGCATGTATGGTGATCTGAAGACAACAACTACTAAATATCAGAACTAGCAAGCAATGACACTATATTATGGAGGGAAAAGATCAGTGCTCTCTACTCACATTTCCAGTAAAAATGAGCTTTCAGGGATCTCAGCAGTGCTCTTGAAAATTGTCTTGTAATAACGATAATAAGGAAAATTACAAATAGACAAAGGGCACCTTGGAAAAGTCAAATCAAACAGGAGAGCTAAAGAACACATATGCAGGACCCACATTAATAGTGCTATGATAGAGATGGTAAGTATACATGTAATATGTCACACACAGTGAATCCCCACAGGATAAACAAATAAACAACTAAGATTTCATGGAACCAAGCTAAAATGGCTATGCTTGGGTTGAAAAACAAGATCTGCAGTGGCTACTAAAATTTTCCAGGACATTCTCAATTTAAAGAATGAGAACAGTAATTATCACCAGAAAAGAAGTTAAGATATAGTAAAATATGTGACAATTCTTAAGAAGAGATCTAGCTAGACACCCTCAAATTTAACATTTTGCTGAATAGGTACGTATTTTTGATGAAGCAATGAGTACAAGCAAAAATGGATACTTAGCATTACCATAACAATGTATCTGTAACCCAAAATACCAAGAGCTATATGATTATTCAACTACCAAGCTGCAAATTAAACAGCAAGTCTATGATAAACAGGAAGGTACTGGCACATATATAAATAAGCACATAAAACAGCACAACAAAGAAACAAAGCTGTTCTAGCAAAAGAGAGTAAGGTATTTTCTATGGTACACAACAGAAGGCAGTCTGACACACAGACAACAAGCCTGTTTATCACACTGCCTCCACAACTCTACTTACATTTAAACATCAGTCCTTTGAAATGTTTTTCTTTCCATTTATAGATGCACCTGTAGCAAATTAGAAGTTAAAAAAAATCAGTTTTTAAGAGCATGAATTTAACTGCTTATTTATTTCCCTTTGAATTTTGATTTGCTTTTGAAGAGATAAATTACAGATAAAGTGAAAACTCTAATCTAAAAAAAAACCCTTACGAAATCCATTAAAAAACCCCATAATGATTGCCAGGTGCCTTTCTTATCAGCCAGCCAACTCTTTCTGCTGTGCTTTTAACAAGTCAGAAAAATAATGGAATACGTTTGGAGGGTTAGTTTGGGTGGTTCTTTTTCTACATATCCTAGCTTCTGCATATGAAAAATATATCTCTAGATGCTGATGTAAAGTAAAAGGGATATTACACTCTACAGACTAAAACTATGGAATAAACAGATGTGTGCAAAAAATGCAAAGGAGACATTCAAAAGGGGATAGAAGGAAAGAGGAAGAACCCTCACCCCATATTCTAAAAATAGTATCTGTGATTTGACACTGTTATCAATAGCATCATAGTGATTTACAGAGATTCTGGTGCACTGGAAGTTTGGAAAGCAATTACACTGCTTTAGCAAAACCCTAACAAGTTTCCTGAGTTCAGAAACTACCAGTGACTTACTGTCATAGGATACGTCAGGTTGGAAAGGACCTCCACAGGGCTCCAGTCCAACCTCCTGCTCAAAGCAGGGTCAGCTGTGAGGTCAGACCAGTTGCCCAGGGCAATGTCCAGTCATGTCTGGGAAGAAGGGAGACTGCACAATCTCTCTGGGCAACCTGATCCACTGCTGACCTGTCCTCCTGGGGATCGTAGAATTACAGAATGGTTAAGGTTGGAAGGGACCCTAAAGATCATCAGGTTCCAACCTCCCTGCTATGAGCAGGGACACCTCACATGAGACTAGGCTGCACAAAGCCTCATCCAACCTGACCTTGAACACCTCCAGGGAGGAGGCATCAACAATCTCCCCAGGCAACGCATTCCAGTGCTTTACTACCCTCATGGTGAAGAATTTCTTCCTGATGTTTAACCTAAATCTCCCCTCTTTCAGTTTAAAACCACTACCCCCTATCACTGCCCTCTCTGGTGAAAAGCCTCTCCCCAGCTTTCCTGTAGACCGTTCAGGTACTAGAAGGTGCTCTAAGGTCTCCCTGGAGCCTTCTCTTCTCCAGGCTAAATAGCCCCAACTCTCTCAGCCTGTATTCATAGCAGAGGTGCTCCAACAGCTGTCCAACAGCTCTATGTCTTTCCTGTGCTGAGGGCTCCAGAGCTGTACACAGTACTCCAGGTGTGGTCTCACCAGAGCAGAGCAGAGGGGCAGAATCACCTCCCTTGCACTGCTAGCCACACTTCTTTTGATGCAGCCCAGGGGAATCCCACTGCGCATGTCTCCAGTGAAGATCTTGAACAGAACTAGTCCCACTCCTGACCCCTGAGGAATGCCACTCATCACTTGCCTCCACTTGGACACTGAACCACTGACCACAACTCTCTGGGTGCAGCCATCCAGCCAATTACTTATCCACCGAGTGGTCCATCTGTCAAACCAATGCCTTGTCAGTTTGCAGCCCAGGATGTCATGTGGGACAGTGTTAAATGCCTTGCACAAATCCAGGTAGATGATGTCAGTTGCTCTGCCACTATCCACAATATCTGTAGCCTTGTTGTAGAAGGCCACCAGATTGGTCAGGCATGACTTGCCCTTAGTGAAGCCATGTTGGCTGTCACCAATTACCTCCTTATTTTCCACGTGCCTTTGCAGAGTTTCCAGGAGGATCTGCTCCATGATCTTGCCAGGCACAGAGGTGAGACTGACTGGCTTGTAGTTCCCTGGGTCTTCCTTTTTCCCCTTTTAAAAAACAGGGGCTATGTCACCATTTTTCCAGTCAGCAGGAACCTCACCAGATTGCCATGATCTCTCAAATATGATGGACAGAGGCTTAGCAACTGCATCTGCCAGCTCCCTCAGGACCCATGGATGGACCCCATCAGGTCCCATAGACTTGTGCATCTTCAGGTTCTTCAGATGGTCACAAACCTGTTCTTCTCCTACAGTGGGGGTGCTTCATTCTCCCAGTCCCTGATTTCACCTGCTTGTGGCCTTTGCGATGAGGCTGAAGCACTTGCCAGAGAAGACTGATGGAAAGAAGTCATTGAGAACCTCAGCCTTCTCAATATCCTGCATAGCTAGGTCCCCCATTTCCTTCAGGAGAGGGCCTACATTTTCCTTAGTTGTCCTTTTCTCCCCAACATACCTATAGAAGCTTTTCTTATTGCTCTTTACATCCCTGGAGAGATTTCATTCCATCTGGGATTTGACTCTCCTTACCTGATCCCTGGCTGCTTGGACAACCTCTCTGTAATCCCCCCAGGGTACCTGCCCTAGCTTCCACCCTCTGTATGCTTCCTTCTTAAGTTTGAGCTTTTCTAGGAGCTGCTTGCTCACCCACACCGGCCTCCTGGGGTTTTTACCTGACTTTCTCATAGTTGGAATGCATCGCTCTTGGGGCTGAAGGTGAGCCTTAAATATCAGCCAGCTTTCATGGGCCCCTCTTCCCTCCAGGATGTTATCCCATGACACTCTCGAGCAGTTCTGAAGAGGCTGAAATCTGCCCTCCTGAAGATAAGGGCAGTAAGCTTACTGTGAGCCCTCCTCGCTGCCCTAAGGATCTTGAACTCCACCATTTCATGGTTACTACAGCGAACGCTGCCCTTGAGCTTAGGATCCCTCACCAGCCCTTCCTTGTTAGTGAGAACAAGGTCGAGCATGGCACCTCTCCTTGTGTGTTCCTTGATTACTTGGAAAATGAAGTTGTCATCAACACACTCTAGGAACCTCCTGGATTGTTTGTGCTTTGCAGAGTTGTTGATAAATGTTTTCCTTGTAGACAAGCTGAACCTTTCTTGTTCCAGCTTACTCCTGTTGTCTCTCACTCGCCCACCATGTGCCACTGTGCAAAACCTGGCTCCATCTTCTTGATGACCCTGTACTGGAGGAGCTGCTGTTAGGTGCCCCTGAAGCCCCCTCTTCTCCAGGCAGAACGAGCCCACTTTCCTGAGTTTCTCCTCACAAGGCAAGTGCTCCTGCCCTGACCATGCTGATGGCCCTGTGCTGAACTCAGTTCAGTTTATTAGGTCTCTGCATTTGCACATCTTGAATTCCATGAAGTTTCTACCAGCTCGTTCTGTGCTTCAGCACTGTTCTCCAGTGAGAACATATAGGTGACTCCATATAGGCATGTCAAAAAAAGATTTTACATGAAGATTTCCTTTATTACAAAGCATTGCTCTGTAAGATGACTGTAACAACCAGAGCTGCTATGATGCCACGAGACAGTAGAAGAATAAGAAGTTTTGTAATACACTGCAACAGTAAACATGCAGAGAGCCTTAATTTAATTTTTAATTTTACAAGCACAGTGTTTTTCTTTAAGTAGCAGCTTCCTGAACAAAAAGAAACCTTATTTTTTTGTTGAGGCTGTTTTCTCCAACAATTGACCTCGAGCATGCTTTTAGTATTTTTGCTTAATTGTAAGTCATTTCCTTAAAATTCTTAATCCTATTTCATATAATGGTATATAACAAAACTGTATTCCTTGTGGCAACTCATAAATACCTTATTTCTTGCTGAACTTCTATATGTAATGTACCAGTTTGCACTTTTGAATAGAAGAGAAAGAATATTGCAGAACAGATGAGAAGTTTTCTTTACTAAGCAAAGTCCTTGCTAATGAACACAGTGACTCAGCATAACACTGCTCAAAAATACACAAGAATTATAAAATTATTATTTAATTAAAATTATAGAGTAGCTCTAAGTATACATTAAAGGATTTTTTTAAATTATTTGAGAGGCTTTGTAATCTAAATTGCCATTGACTCTTTAATAGGATTTGTCATTCTTACATGTGAAGATGCTTTAGCAAAGCATCTGCTATAAAATTTACCAGTTCTGGAAAAAGAGTTTATTCATTTTTTACTATGCTGTTGTTTAATATGGCTTATTTTCTTAAGTTGTAACAAGAATTATGTGGAAGACAGAGGTATTTTGCTATGCAATTTACAAACACTGAATAAAAAGACTGGCCCTGACCAGAAGCCTATCACAAAGCTTGTAGTGATAAGACCAGTTTTACACAGGGAAGGCTGAGGTCAAAGTTCTAGTCCATGGCCTTAGCAGCAAGATTTTCTTGGCAGATTCACAGTTCTTACTGGAAATGTTAGAATTTGAAAGGAACTATTTCATAAATATGATTAAATTCACATATAGTGAACTATTGAATAGACTTAGTAACCAAGATAAATTTGCCTAAAAAATTCAGAAATTATCTGGACAGATTCTTGACAATAATTTGTGAAATTAAATGGTATTCTGTTCCTTACTGAATAGTTTACATAACAAGAGCAGTGGGAATTCTGATATACACATTTTGTAATTCACAGCTGGATCCTGCTCAAGCATTTTTAAGAATTTGTATGAAAGAAATTGATTCCCCAGATAGGCGTGAATAATAAATACAGAATTTTCAAAGCACTCAACATTAATTAGTTTAAAAATCCAAATGAATACTCACAGAAATAAATTGAATTATTTGTCCACGATTTTGTTTCCTAAGACTTTGCACACAGACTATTCTAACTATTATCTTTGTGTTTTGACAGGAGGAAATTGTTGCATCTCTGTAAGGGCTGATGTGACTATGGCAGGCTATGTCACAGGTTTCCACCTTATACAGCTTCTGGAGACATAACCTTAATTGAGGAATCTTTCATTTTCAAGCTGCCAGAGCAAAATATCTTAACTGCGAGTTTTGCAGGTGTTTAGAAGAACATAAGACTGATATGCAGATCCCAGACAAAAACAAAACCATTTGCTCTGTAGTCTCTGAATGGTAATAAACATTGAACACCCCTTCTAAGGTAACTTCTCAGTGCACCTTAGTAATTTCTTACATGGCAAGAAGCTTGCTGGGGCACTGGTGCAGAAGTACCTTGCAGTGAAGCAAAAGAGTACACAGATAGTCCTAGATTCAGTACTGATGTTAAAATAGCAAGCGAAGAGGCAGAGCATTGCTAGATGCTCATGAATCACTAAACCCACAAGAAGATTTTCAGCTATAGTTTCTCATCTAGGTTCCCTCTTCACACAGCAAAGGGTCAAAAGATGAGCCTACACTCAGGATTGGGATGAGGGTCAGAGTTAGGGTTAGGTTTGTAATTAAGAGAAAGCCTAGAGCTTCATTTGGAACAGATCTGGAAAGAAGCTGCCAAAGGAAAGTGTAGACTGCAAGAAGAACTTGGCTGTGAGAGCTTTTCATGTCTACTGATGGGAAGAGGAGGCAGGCAGGGACAGGGGGAGACACTTGCTAAAAGTTTGGGTCAGGCTTTCACTTCCTCTCAACACTTCTTCCCCCCGCCCCTCCCTTTTTTTTTTCATTTTTGTAATGAAATGGATCAGTACTAATGTAATCCCACTCTTTTTCTTGGTCTTTCTACATTTTTAATGTTATTAATATGTACACTGTTTATCAGAATTAGATGCTGTTGAACAAAAGTAAAAGCTAAAATAAGCAATTGAATGGTAAACTCACAATGCTGCTAGACAAGAAAACATTTAAGAAGGAAAAACCAAAACTTTCTAATTTCATAAAACGTAAACACTATATACTCTTATTTCATTATTTTCCTCTCTCATCTATTTTTAGAATAATTTTTACTTTGCTTTCTTTTATTTTATTTTACAACTATATATTTAAGAGTAGCAAGGTGAGACAACAGAAGAACAATATTCAATTTCATAGAGGAATACTCCCGAGGAGCGTCAGAGTTCTTCAGAACTCACTAAATAAAGGTAACTTAAAAAAAATATATATAAATTATAGGAGGCTCATGCATTTGTAGTAAACAGTGCAACAGGCTAGGAGGAACCTTATGCAATTGTGGAAGAACATATGCAAAGCCCTACAGCTGGTAAGGAAGAATGTCCAGCAACAATACAAGCCAGAGGCTGCCTGGATGGGGAGTAGCTCTGCCTGAAAAGGACCTGAGCACCTTGGAAGACAGCAAGCTGGGCATGAGCCAGCAGCATGCCTGGCAGCAAGGAATGCCACAAGTTGCCTGGACTGTATGAGCCAGGAGACAGTAATTACTTGCCTTTATTTGGCACCCAGTAGACCACATCTAGATACCATGTCTAATTGTGGGCTCCACAGACCAAATCAGTCGCATGAGTTCAGTTCAGATGCCCACCAAGATGGCTGGAGGCTGCAGGAGTTAACTTGTGAGAAAAGGCTGAGGGGAAGTGGGCTTGTTCTGCCTGCTGAAAAGGTGGCTACAGAAGCACCTAAAAGCAGCTACTCCAAAACCTATGAGAGGCTCTTCAAGAAGATGCAGCTAGGCTCTGCCCAAGGTATTCTAGCCCACACTCGATGTCTTCCATCCTCCAAGCGATATTTCTGAGATTTGTTTGAATAGAAGAAGAAAAAGAAAAGACATCCTTTGTAGAAAATGTCTGGGACTTTCCACTGTTGAAGGCATAACGCGGGACACATGACTGAAGTATGAAAATGAATATCCTGGCAGCAGAACGACTGGGGATGCATCAAGTATGTGTGTTGAATGCTACATCCTAGCAAATCTGTACGTTTTAATTTGGGCTTGGTGGTAGAATTACCTGATGAATTTAGGAAGGTCTGGAAATGACACTAAGCGGTGAACTCATCTAGAAGTTACAGATGCTAAAGGTAAGAGAACAGCATCATTTTAGCTTATTTATACAAAGGTCCAACAATATTACTTCACCTAAAATTATAGTGAGTTCATAAGTAAGGCAGACAAATTGCTTTGTTATAAAGCAAGTGATCACATGGAGGGGGTCCTATGCAACCTGATATCCAAGGTATCTGTCAAGGGGAAGCAAAATCTTAAAAAATGGAAAAATGAAAAGCAGGGGTTTGAACTGATTGATACTGGTTCTTACCAGCTGAGAACTAATGCAATTATCTGATGCAGATACAGATGTATATGTCCTACAGCCTGAAAGTTATTTCCTTCTTCAACAGAATTACTGCCCACAGAGGCACCATTCCAAATGAGAAGTTTTTGATCAAAAAAATCAAAACATTTTCAAGGCTTCATTCTTTTAACTGAGGAGAAGTTTCTGAAAAACTCATTTGCATCAAATTGTAGAGGGGATCAATTTTAAAGCACCCAGATAAAACTATTATAGAATTTCAAGATCCTGTAATGGTGTCTTAGAAAGGGGATAGGGAAGGAGGAATAGATTGAAGTATTCTCAAGAATTAGAAAGCATAGTCATAGACTAGGATATTAAAAGCCTGTCTTGTAGAATTTATAGACTGCCATTAGAATTTAAATCTATCAGTCTATCCTTGAAAAGACATCTGACTGGAATTATGGGCAGTGGTGCATCTGTGTGTGGGATTAACAGCTTTCAGCTCTCTGCAGACCTGTCTCATTGCTGAGATATTTGATGCTGAGGACTGATGGCAGCAGACCATTATTTACTCCTGGTAAATTTCTGGAGCATATGCTAAGAAGGGGCTAGGGCAGAGAAACAGAGTAGTTTGTGAGAAAGCAAGGCTGTAGGGAGAATTCTTCCCTGGGACTGTCTTGGAATATTCCTAATGGTCTCAACACAGGTACAGGATACTCTGCAGAGTGCAGCGCTTCAAGTGGTTGGGAACCAAATGGGTTCTCCCCCTCAAGGGGGGCAGTGCTCCACCTGAAATAAGGCCTGAAATTTGAAGGTAAAAGTATCCTCTCGAAGCAGGAACTGTGGATCTTGCTGTAATTTCAGAGCCATGCCTACATTGAAATGTAATCATGAAGTCAGTATGTTGAGCTGTCTAATGCTGGTGGTCTCTATTATTCCTGCTGGAATGAGGCTTGAAGGGGTCCCCAGTAGTTAAGAAAAATATTGCTGGCCAAGACAAACATTAGTGATGAAGTGGGAAGTGGCAGGAGATAGGAAAGAATTTAGTCAGTAGACAAGAACAGAATGTTAACACTGCTTGGCCTCTTTTTGTGACAAAAGCTAACACTAATAAAGAAGTTAGGATACCTGAAGAAAAAAACCTGTATATCCTCAGAGGCAATAATTCCTTATCAAAGATTTAACAGTCAGAGCCTCAAGATGCCATGTTTTATCAGAACACAAAAACAGGCACAGGCTGGTAATACGTAATGTTCATTAAACATGAAATTATTTCAGAGGACATCCTCTGAGGCTGGTAGTCATTCTGACAATTAAAGGAGGAATTTTCTGACAACACGCTCCTGCAGTGAAGACAGCGTGCGGTGTGTCAGTACTAACACAATACAGTCTGAAGGAATGCCCTTTGAACAAAGAGGACCCGGGGATTTATGAGGAGAAAGAAGATGTAGGAAAAGATGAGAATGGCTTGACACCACAAGTGATCTCAGATAGGTTTTTCTACACTGACGTGGGAGCTGCACACAGAGAACGTCTTACACACTGCTATTTTCAACAAGCAGATCCAAAGAGAAACTCGTGGATTTGGTGAGTAAAATTTCCTGCTCCGTGTTTCTTCTCAATAGATAACTCAGACTAGGTCCTGTCCTCTGTTTCCTGCTGTATTGGTTTTGACTGGGACAGAGATGATTTTTTTCATACCAGATTGTATGGTGCTACATTTTGCATATGTTCTAAAAACAGTGTTGGTAAAACAAGCATGTTTTCATTACTGCTGAGCAGTGCTTACACAGAGTCAAGGCCTTTCTGCTTCTCGCCCCACCCCACCAGCAAGTAGGCTGGGGGTGCACAAGAAGCTGGGAAGGGACACAGATGGGACAGCTGACCCCAACTGACCAAAGGGATATCCCATTCTCTATGACATCAAGCTCAGCATATAAAGCTGGGGGAAAAAGAAGGAAGGGGAGGATGTTCAGAATGAGAAAACTTGTCTTCCCAAGTACCACTTATATGTGATGCAGTCCTGCTTTCCTGGAGATTGCCAAATACCAGCCTGCTCATAGGAAGTAGTGAATGAATTATTTATTTTGCTTTGCTTGTACATGCAATTTTTGCTTTATCTATTAAACTGTCTGTATCTCAACCCACATGTTTTTTCACTTTTGCCCCCCCAATTTTCTCCCCCATCCCACTGGAGCAGAGTGAGTGGCTGTGTGGGGTTTAGCTGCCTATCAGGTTTGGTCCAAGACACTTGGAAAGCTTCAGTGTTCAAGATGTAAACCTCCTGAGAAAGGAGCTTTATACAGGCCTTTGGCCACAATGCATCTGTGTATCTTACACTACTGACTGGAAAACTGCCATCTTGCCTTGCTATTAGTAGTTAAATATTTAGCTCCTAAAAGCTGCAACTGACACTGCCACTTAAAAACATGCACTTTGTCACTACTGGTATCAAATACAGCATCACACTGGGTGGTATGGCAGAGGTCTCATGAGTGCTGCCACTTTTTTCCTCCTCATATTCCAGATCATAGAATCATAGAATCATAGAATCATTAAGGTTGGAAGGGACCTTAAAGATCATCAAGTTCCAACCTCCCTGCAGGGAACCCTACCACTAGACCAGGTTGCACAAAACCTTGTCCAGCCTGGCATTAAAAACCTTCAGGGATGGGGCATCAACAACCTCCCTGGGCAACCCATTCCAGTTCCTCACCACCCTTATAGTGACGAATTTCTTCTTAATATCTAATCTAAATCTCCCCTCTCTCAGTTTAAAACCATTACCCCTTGTCCTATCACTGTCTTCTCTGATGAAAAGCCCCTCCCCAGCTTTCCTGTAGGCCCCTTTCAAGTACTGGAGGCTGCTAGAAGATCTCCTCAGAGCCTTCTCTTCTCTAGGCTGAACAGCCCTAATTCTCTCAGCCTGTCCTCATAGGAGAGGTGATCCAGGCCTTTGATCATCTTGGTGGCCCTTCTCTGGACCCTCTCCAACAGCTCCATATCTTTCTTGTGCTGAGGGCACCAGAACTGTACACAGTACTCCAGGTGTGGTCTCACCAGAGCAGAGGGGCAGAATCACCTCCCTGGCCCTGCTGGCCACACTTCTTTTGATGCAGCCTAGGATGTGGTTGGCCCTCTGGGCTGCCAGCGCAGACTGGCAGCTCATGTCAAGCTTCTCATCTCCTCCCACCCCCAAGTCCTTCTCATCAGGACTCCTCTCTAGCCATTCTGCCCCCAGCCTGGATTTGTGCCTGGGGTTGTGCCAACCCAGGTGCAGGACCTTGCACTTGGCCTTGTTGAACTTCATGAGGTTAGCACTGGCCCACCTCTCCAGCCTGTCAAGATCCCTCTGGATGGTGTCCCTTCCCTCTAGGGTGTCAAGCACACCACACAGCTTGGTATCATCAGCAAACTTGCTGAGGATACACTCAATCCCACTGTCCATGTCTCCAACAAAGATGTTAAACAGCACTGGTCCCAGTGCTGACCCCTGAGGGACACCACTCGGCACCTGCCTCCATTTGGACATTAAGCCATTGACCACAACTCTCTGGGTATGACCATCCAGCCAATTACTTATCCACCGAATGGTCCATCTGTCAAACCCAAGCCTTGTCAGTTTGCAGCCCAGGATGTCATGTGGGACAGTGTTAAATGCCTTGCACAAGTCCAGGTAGATGATGTAATTTGCTCTGCCACTATCCACCATTTCTGTAGCCTTGTTGTAGAAGACCACCAGATTGGTCAGGCATGACTTGCCCTTAGTGAAGCCATGTTGGCTGTCACCAATCACCTCTTTATTTTCCATGTGCCTTAGCAGAGTTTCCAGGAAGATCTGCTCCATGATCTTGCCAGGCACGGAGGTGAGACTGACTGGCTTGTAGTTCCCTGGGTCTTCCATTTTCCCCTTTTTAAAAATAGGGGCTATGTCACTTTTTTTCCAGTCAGCAGGAACCTCACCAGATTGCCATGATCTCTCAAATACGATGGACAGACGCTTAGCAACTGCATCTGCCAGCTCCCTCAGGACCCGTGGGTGAATCCCATCAGGTCCTACAGATTTATGAACCTTCAGGTTCTTTAGATGGTCACAAACCTGTTCTTCTCCTACAGTGGGGGGGTAATCCACTCTCCCAGTCCCTGCTTTCACCTGTTGTGGCCTTTGTGTTGAGGCTGGAGCACTTGCCAGAGAAGACTGAAGAAAAGTCATCATTGAGAACCTTAGCCTTCTCAATATCCTGTGTTGCTACTTTGCCCGTTTCCTTCAGGAGAGGGCCTACAATCTCCTTGGTTGTCCTTTTCTCCCCAACATACCTATAGAAGTTTTTTTAATTGTTCTTAACATCCCTGGCAAGATTTAATTCTAGCACGGATTTCGCTTTCCTAACCTGATCCCTAGCTGCTTGGATAACCTCTCTGTTATGCTCCTAGGATTCCTGCCCTAGCTTCCACCCCCTGTTATCTTCCTTCTTAAGTTTGAGCTTTTTCTAGAAGCTGTTTATTCATCCACACTGGCCTCTTGGAGTTTCTACTTGACTTCCTCTTAGTCGGGATGCAACACTCTTGGGCCTGGAAAAGGTGATCCTTAAATACCAGCCAGCTTTCATGGGCCCTTCTACCCTCCAGGATGTTATCCCAAGACACTCTCTTGATTAGATCCCTGAAGAGGTTGAATGTTACTGTCAGGCCTGCATTGATTTGAAAGCAGCTCCAGGGGCCCTAACTAAATCACAGTTCATCCTGAAGAGGAAAAGACGACATGGCTGATTTCAAGGAAATTTATTATTGTAGAATACTCGTTTGGGTTGGAATGGGCCTTAAAGATCCTCTAGTTCCAATCTCCTTGCATTGGCAGGGACATCTCCAACTAGACCAGGTAGCTCCAAGCCCCATCCAACCTGCCCTTGAACACTTCCAGGGATGAGACATCCACAACTTCCCTGGACAACCTGGTCCAGTGTCTCACCACCCTCACACTAAAAAATTTCTTCCTAATGGGCAATCTAAATCTCCCCTCTTCCAGTTTAAAGCCATTACCTCTCGTCCTATTGCTACATACCCTTACAAAAAGTCACCCCCTAGCTTTCCTGTAGGCCACCTTCAGGTACTGGAAGGCTGCTATACAGCCTCCCCAGAGCCTACTCCAGGCTAAGAAATGTTGGAAATGAGCGGAAAGAGAAGGAAAAAAATACCCAAGTACTTTCCAAGATCTGAGGAGACAGGTCACAAGAAAAAGAGATGTTTTAATTTTCCTGTATGCAACTGATAATCCGTATTTCTTCTTCTTTTCAGTGACCCCTGCTGCCTCTTGTCCTGATTTCTAGGAAAATGACCTAGTTTTCAGGAATGATCAGTGATGTCATTCTGACTTTGGAGATGCCCTTTGTATCACTGTTAGCTTCTCAAAATGACAACTCTGTAGCATCTAACTTCTGTAAACAGGCTTCCAGCAGACAGATACAGACTTATGATTCTGATATACAACTAGGTCACAATCCACAGCTGCAAATGCAAACAATGTCTTCCCTACAAATGTGAATATTCACAAGTGTCTTGCTAAAAGCATAAAATACAGATCAAAGGCAGATTCAAATAAAAGCAGCCTGATGAAAGGCACTAGAAATAAAATTGAACAAATTTCCTTCCTCCTCAAGACAGCATAGATGCATCTGTCCAGATGTAACTTAAACATCACAATAAAAATGAAATAATATTTTTAAGAAGTGTAAACATTACCCATTGTAGAAAGCACAGGAAGGGCATGCATCCATAAGCCCCAGATCCTGAGCTAGATGGCTATCTTTGGGTTCAACATACTAGCTTTACTTCTTTTTCCTTTTTCACTTCAGTTATTTAAGGAGACTTAATACAGATCCAGGCTCAGTGTCACTGCTGAATTATCTGAATGGGAAATTCAAATTGTCACTGCTCAGAAATTATGTGGCATAGAAGGCAAAAAACCCCAACTGCAGAAGGGGCTGAACTGACCAGAAGCAGCAGTTGCAGACACAGAAGGACTCCCTGTAAGGGAGTGAAGTTTCCCTTGCTAATGAGATAAGAAATAGCCACAGCACTGTCTTGTAGAAATCCTGTAATGCCAGTGCTCAGGGGCCACCTTTGGGCAGCAGAGTTGGCACTCAGGATGGACCCAACACAGGGCTATGGCACCCCATGCCAGTGGTCACAGGACTGGTGCCACTGCAAGTGTATATAAAGAATGAGCTTGTGTTGCATTTTTGCAGACTCCTTTTAGAACCACTTATGGCAGCAGGACTCTGTCCAGTGCTTTATAAAAATATATATTTATAAAGCAAATGTGTGTTTAAAAAAATAAAGTTATTCCCAATAATAAATTAAATTTGAAAGTCTCAAAAGCCAAGAATATATGATTAATTAGAAGTGGAGGAGAAGCTTCCTTCCTGAAAAATTATTGTGGAAGAGAAAAAAAGAATGTATACAGAGTAACACCAAACACAGGGAATTTCATGTTAATGCAACCACTAAAATGAATATCACAGAATCTGTGTTTTCATAAATTAAATAAAGGCCATATATACTATACAGTCAGCAGGGCATTCCTACAGTTCAAGATTTATGTACTTTTAAGTAGTGCAGGGAGATAAACAAAGAAACAATGCACACAGCAAGTCAGGTTCATCCTTAGATTATACTGACAAGTTAATAGGTAACATCACCATATGTTGCTGCTGTAATGTATGTGCTATTAGTATGTATATTTGGTCTACTCTGGTGGTAAGACAAATTTTTCTTGCTAAATCAAAATTGGATCGGTCAGCTTAGGAGGCTTTATGAGCCAGACCTTCTTTTCCAAGGATTCACAGTACACAAATGGCATTTGTCACAACAAACCTTGAGAGGGGCAGACATTGTTTAAAGCCTTTGGCAGATATGTGAGTCATTTCCCTTAACAGTCAACTTTCAGCTTTGTACCTTCAGATTATGGTCAAACCCAGCTATTTTAATTCATTCATCACTCCCTGTTTTCTTCACCTGTCTTCAACCCAGAACATGTAAGCATTACATTTAACAACTAAAATACTATTTCAATAGGTCACCAGATCATGGCAAAATGGTACCAGACTGTTTTGACAGATCGAAGCCCTGCTCTATAAGCATAATTACCCTTTTGGGACAGAGCAAGACATGTCAACATACTACATCTTCGTGATACCTGACAGCAATACTTACCTAACTGGCCTGCTTGCTTGATAATGAAAAGGACTCAACAGTATTGCTGGCTCTGCTAGTGCCCTTTCCTGTGATGCTGAACAGGTCCAAGTTTTGTGCCGTATTTTCCTTACCTGCAGAAAGACAAAAACCCCATACATCCCATTAGGACTCTCTAAAATGTAAAAGTAAAAATAATGTTGTGATATTACTTATTAATAAATCTTTATTATACTTACTAACAGAACAAACAGAAGCTCTATGAGTATTGCATAATCTCATAGTACCAAATGACAATTTTACTCCCACAGATTGTAACTTTGAACAAGTATACATAAACAAATTATTAATACAACTATGAGCACTCACAGTATATGAATTAAAATCTCTTAATCGCTTGGTCTCTAAGGAATTATTTTAAGTAATACATAACTCTGAGTGCTGGCAACAGGTATCAACAGCTACATAAAAATACCAAATTGAGAAGCTTCCTTAATCATTCTTTCACTTGGTTTTTAGAGTAGAAGAATTGATTATGTGATATGTAGCAAGACACCTCTGACAACTCATGTCATTTGAGCAATTTTATAGAAATGGTCACCCTACTGTTTCTGTGAGCTTTCAGCCTTATCAAGAGTTGGACATTGTATAATCCAGTCATTCTCCACATTACCACGTCAGCTGATAGAGAGAAGCAACTAATTCCAAAAAGTGGGCTCTTGACTGCTTTACTTCTGCATTTCATGTATACAGGAGTCATTCTTCCTGCCATTTATTTCTCAAGAGCCAGGCAACTGAGAGACACTAAAAGGAGAGACATAAGTATGTCCTTTACATACCAGCTTTTAAAAAAACTCTGAAAAAAATACTCTGCTTTGTTACTAAATTCTTCCGAATATATGAAAACTTGGATAAATACAGTAAAACTTGGATAAGTTTACTTTTCTGAATAGTAAAGGAATTGCAATACAGACACTCTAAATTGTGCAGGGCTCTACTGACCCTGAAGTAATGTGCTCTCTCTCACAGATTTCCCCAGCACGGAGGTCTGTGATGCTGTTATTACATTACTTGGAAAAAGGCAGCTTGTTGCAGACAATTTTAGTGGTTAATTCAGTTGGCCTGACTGAGTGAGAACAGAGCAGGAGACATCTTCATCCTCATGCTCATTAGGTCAAACTGAATTTCACAGTACAGCAGTGGATACTAGGAAATCTTTCAAATTTTCAAGGCCTGAACTTGTGCAATGTCTTTGAAGGAAGTAAACTAGGGGAAAGCTTTTTCTCTCATCTTCCCATAAGCAGCTTCTTAAAATGAGCAAACATATAGGAAAACTGTTTTCTGCTAGAACCACTTTCTCCATTAATATCAAAACATGATAGCCAAAGGTCCCACTAGATGACAAATGACACTGCTTTTGGAGGCATACATCTGAAAAAGTGATCAAGTCACTTAAGTATAAAACTATAGACAAAATCTTAAAAGAGAACTTCTAAAGAGACTGGTACTTATGAGAACAGATTCTCATTCTTTGGTATCTCATTATAGTCCCTTCTCTCCTTTTGAGCTCTTGTAACTAGAAGTGCATTTGCCATACAACTTCCTGCTTTCTATGTTGTTCAGCATTTACAATGTTCTTCAACACATTTGCCTATGCTCAGTGTAAAGAAGTTAATCAGTTAAACCAGCTGTGGGAGAGTAGTTCTTCACCTGATCAAGTCTGAAAAATGTAGTCACAGAATCATTGGAGGTGGAAGGGACCTCTAGAGATCATCCAGTCCAACTCCCCTGCTAAAGCAGGATGGCCCAGAGCACATCCCACAGGACTGCATCCAGATGGGTCTTGAACATCTCCAGAGAAGGAGACTCCACAACCCCCCCTGGGTAGCCTGTTCCAAGTGCTTTGTCACCCTAACTGTAAGGAAGTTTTCCCTCATGTTCAGATGGAACTTCCTGTGTTTCAGTTTATGCCCATTGCCCCTTGTCCTATTGCTGGGCACTACTGAAAAGAGCCTGACTTCATCCTCCTTACACTTGCCCCTTAGATATTTATAGACATAAATAAGGGCATCCTCATAATGTAATTATAAAAGTGAAAACTCTACAGGAAAGCTTGATGAAATTTTAATTACATTTAACATAATAAATCAAAAAGAGAAAGAAAACAGCATCCTGCTGTATTTGCTAAATTCACTGCCTAAATGGATAAGTTACTAGTTTTTAAAAACAGCTGTAACTGAATAGCTAAAATCTTCAGTAAATTATTTTCTAAAGAAAGTTTATATTTTCCTCCTCTGGAGATTCTGAATTATGGTTTTTTTGTAGAAATAAAAGATACATAAAATCAAGTGAACCCTGCAAACCTTTCTTTATCTGCATCCTCACCTTTGAAACAAATCATTTAAGTAAAGATGATTGATACGAATCAGACTGCATTTGGAATAAACTTATTTTGGTTACACATGCTTAGAAGACCCCAGCAAGTATTAATATATTGATTACAATTGTCTGAGATAACGGACTAGAAACTCTCTGGGGACCCATGGAACTAGCAAAATCTTTAGAAAACAGAGTTTTACACTTAATAAGACTGTACACTGCAAGATAAAAAGAGAGAGACTATTTGCATTAATAGCAATTAAAGGAAAATAAAATTCTTGAGGCATTTCCTCCTCCTAAGAAACATCTTCACAAATACCAAGACATTAGGAAGGCACCTGTTCCTTCACAGCTCATTTACTGGGACACCTAGAAATTAAAAAATTAAATTTTTTTTTAAACTACTGAAATTACCAAGTAGTGAAACCCGTATTTTTCCAAACTAACCAAAACTCAAGCATGAGAAATTTTTCCTCTTTCACCAACAGCATTTTTGATGTAAGAAACAGTAAAAAGTTAGCCCTTTTTGTCTCATCACAGGCAGTTAAATACCAACTACGAACAAAACACTGAAAAGATGCACTGACTCCAGGTGCTGCCATTTTTATGCCATATTATTCATATGGCCAGGTTTTCAAGCATGCTCTCCCATTTAGGCATCTAAGGTGAAGGAAAGACGTTTCAAAACAGATTTTACCTCACCAGAACAAGAAGCAATAGCACATCTTGGCATCTTCTGAACAAAAAGCCCTTTCCCAGGAAAAAAGTGTTTGTAGAGAAAGCACTTAATTCTGTCTCGCCCTGTATGATGATCATCATTTTAATTTTAATGAATACAAGTATGACAAAAGATACCATTCTTTATCAGATGATACGCATGACAGTAGGTGTACACAGGTAACAGCTACCAAAACATAATTTTTCTCCAACAGTGACTCTAAGCAGCTCATCTAAGTAGTTAGTTACGGACTTCTCGATTACTCTTTAAAGCCTTTCAAGTCTCATTCCTTAACATAAGAAAAACAACCCTCAAATCCTTTGCAATGACATACATAACTTCTGAGATCTGCTTGATCCATGGGAGGTTATACCTCAATCAACACACAAACATAATGTCAGTTGACTTCTATTAAATACACTTCCATCACTTCTAGGTTGCTTTTTCATATTTTATTCTTTTTTTTTTTTCCTCAGTTCACATTTTTCATGTTACCTTTAATATACTAACTTAAGCTATTGCTTAACAGTGCTACTGCTTAGTAGAGGTTTACTGCCAAGTATCTTAAAAGCAAGTACCTATTATTAAGCAGGTGTGAAGGTAGAATTGAACTTGTTGTAATTAACTGCTGGATAAATACTGAGCCAACAGAAATAAATTCTTCAGAAATTGATCTTCAGTACCTTAAGTGAATTACATCAATAAACCACAAGCATGTTCTGTTAACTCAGAAGTCATATACAATCCTGAGCTATCTACATTTCATTGATTCTTGTCCATAGATCACACTGAAGGCAAAAAACTTATAAAAGCTAAACTTCCAAAAAAACAACTTGTGTAATCACTTGACTGTATCCTATAAACAAACATACAATGCTTGAGGTCAGAATAAAAGGTGAGGGAATGTTATTGAGGCAAACAGCTTGACCTGTGCTACTTAAGAATCCAAACAGGCAGCATGCCCCTGCTTGCAAGAACTCAGTAAGGTCCACAATGCACTCTTCTAATGTACAGAAATCCTCAGATTCTTCTCAGTCCGTGCATCACTCTGGTTTTGTGAAATTTGAACAAGGATTTCTAAGAGTCAGCCTTCTTTAACACAAGAAAGATACCTAGGACAGCTTGATAAAATTAATATCCTGGTTTTAAATGCCCTTTCCACAAACAGTCCTTACAACTGTTCCTCTACAGATAACAAAACAAGACCTTTGCAGGTTTCATATGCAGACAGACTGAGACCATATTCTTAACCTAGTAAAACCAATTAAAAACATAAATTTTATGTTTTAAAATTTATGAAATTAAGAAAACGTCTTCCATGTACTAGACTCCAGCCCCCTTACAACCTTCTACCTGGACTCACCTCCAGCAACCGAGATGACCCCTTCATCTTCTATCTGCTCCCTTTCCTACAAGTAGCAGCCTCTATTCTACCAGATGCCTTTCTCAACTTTTTGTGATGCTGGGTAGAGTGGAATGGCTACAGAGAAGTAGTTATACCATCTTACCAGCAAATGTTCCATGAGAATTGTTACTGTTGGGTCAAAGGAAGTCAAAAAGAAGGACAAAAACCTGGTTTAAGTATCCCAGCAGGTACCAACTGAGCTGGCAGCATTGATTTAGGCATCTCTTTTTCTGACAGTGATCAGGCACAAAAACATCCAGGGGGCTTGTAGAGAGAAAGGTGGAGACTTCCTGTATTATGCATCACCAAAATGTTGTGTTTGGAGGTCTCAGTGATAGGCTTATGCACTTCATGACTTCAGGACTGACTCTTCAATTATTTCAAGTTAAGCTAATGGCAAAATATCACATAATTAAGTTCAGATAAGATAATTAAGTTTTCAGATACTTGCACAAGGAAATCTTCCAGGCAATATCATCAACAACAATTGTGAGACTTCTGTCTTATGCTGAACATCAGTCTCACATGGCATCCTTTGAAATCAGTAAAAAACCATCTACCTTTGAAGGGTTAGGACTTCCAGTTCCTTGTGGCTGCCTGAGTTTTCTACTTGATTGTTTTCATTTCCTTCCTCTAGCTGTGAATAACACAAAATAAATTAAAATATTAAGATATTTTCTGCCACGTGGGTTCAGTTCTCAGACCTGTGACTTATTCAGGAGATGATGAGCAGGAATCTAAATGCAAATGCAGAAGGAAGTAAACATGCCAAATGCGTATGTTATGAGAAAAGGGGGATCTCTTCCTTTGGTTGAAACTGCCATTTAATGTAGATTTAAATTAAAGGCCTGTTATTTATGTGATTTATAGCTACAAGCTGACTCCTTTTATTATCTTTCTCCAAGGATTTAAAATATTGAAAAAAAAAAGCTATTGCACAGCTTATTAAGTTACAGAGAAAAGGTGCATCTATTATCAGAGAGAAGCTGATTTACATAACACTCAGCTATTTCAGTACAGTAAGAGTTAATTTCACTTAAAATATCATTCGTTCTTATCTTTTTGCTTCCACTGTATTCCGCTGTACACTGCCTGGTGCTGTATCCTCTTACAGCACCAGAAATTAGGACAGTGAATGGATGCAAAACTCTAAACTCTTTCTGCTCTAGCAACACACTCTGGCTGAGCTGAAAAAACATCAGGTCACACCTGAGAGAAGATGCCATCATATTTACTAATGAGAAACCTTTAGCTTTGCTAATATGGTAAGGAAAACAATTTCATATTCTCAAATATGATTCTGTGACATAAACAGCAAGCTGAACTCAACAGGTCTGGTATGTGCTTCAGCACTATACTTCACTATAGTCCACAGCTGGAAGCGTCTGATCAAGTGAAGCAAGTTCAGCAGCGGGCCAACAAGATGGTCAGGGGTGAAGCACTTGCCCTGTGAGGAGACACTAAGGATACTGGGTTTGTTGTGCCTGGAGAAAAGGTGGCTTCAGGCTAATCGCACCCAACAGCAGCCCCTCCCATTCAGAGGGAGGGTATAAATATATGGTAGAAACATGAGCAGACAGCAAGGTCAAAAGGTGTTTAGCTGAAGCCGAGCCTGAGGAAGGGGGAGGAAGCGTATTTCTCTAAGTGTTAAATTGTTTGTATTTTCTTCTTTTCTCAATACAAGAATCAGTAATTAAGTTTGTGTTAACTGCCAATAAATTAAGTAAAATTCCCTGAGTCAAGGCAGCTTTGCACGTGACAAATAAGCTACGATTTGATCAATTACAGGCTGATCCTTATATTAAGCTCGAATTAATTTTAGAAGCCTACTGCTGCATAAAAATACCTTCTCTCAATGCCAAGGTGCATCCATGTTCCACTACAGGAGTAAAATTAGCCCATGCCAACATTGTACAGGACTATACAAACTGATCATGACTTTCCAAATTCTAAGAACTGTGTGCTTAACTAGAGAGCACTGTCACTAGTATTACTATTTCCTCTGAAGTACCAAAGCAAGGTATTTTCTTGAAGTGTATGGTTAACATACACTGCAGCTGGAAGCTGCATCCACTAATAAAGGATTATTAATAGAAAAAAATTACGTACTAGGAAAAACCTTACATTAAAGTTAACTCTAAGGTGACACAGGAAAATAATTAACGTTTGATAGTGAAAAACTGCTTTTCAGTGAAGAAAGAAAACATATGGTCAAAATGATGGTAGTTAAGGTTATTTTAACTATGTTACTTCAAGTTTGTTTACCAAAATGACTATTTCCTCCCTAGCCATAAAAGAAGGGTACTAGCCAGATCAGAAACCACAGCTGTGAAGTCTGCAAGTACTAACAAATTCCCTTGTGTCAGCTAAACAACAAGAACTGATTCTTACAAACTATTAATAACCCTGTATTTATAAGTATTTAAACAATGCTCTACTCAGAGCTGTCAGACATAAGGTAACAGACAGAAGAAAGGATTTCAATGATTCAGCCCTACATACAACTCACTTCAGATATCAACCAAGATACGTGTGTCATGTTTTGTCTACTCTGATGGTTTTTGAAAATTCTAGATACTGCAGTTTTTAACAATGATATCTGGCTTTCAGGTAGGCTCCAACCTGCCTGATGTGATATTGCTAATTATTTCTGTCCTCAATTCTGTCATGACCCAAAAACTGGTCAGTCTTCTTACTGCTGTTACGTGATCTGTTAGACATGACCAGAACCAGTCTCACAACTCAAAATTAGCCCCTGAAGTAGCAGCATCACCATCTGCTAATAACTGAAGCTTATACTGTGTGGAACAAATATGGTTTCTGTTCCATCTGTTATCTAAGATTATTCGTCTTGCATACAATTCTCAGGTGGATGGCAAACTCTTCAATGAACAGTTCATTTTGTATGGACTTACCAAAATTCAGTAAGGACAGAAAGAGAACAAAGGAAGAAACTTGACCAGTCTCACACTTCAGCATGGGGAAGTGATGGGGACCTGGTTTCCTAATCATGCCCTCAAGAAATCTTTTAAGGAATTTATCCCATGTGTCCCATAATACTAAAACATTGTCAGTCTTCAGAACTCCCTTGGAGACAGAAGAGCTGGATTTCAATTTTTGCTGCCAGTGCTCCTTGCCTCAACTGCTCAGCATTTCATGAACCAACTGACAAAACACTCAGACATCCCTGCATTTAGTGGGACGTGGCAAGAGCTTGACAGGAACTTCCTATTTGTCTGCTATTGCTGTGTCAAGACAGCTCCAACGGAAATGCATGTGTGTGTCCATAAACGTGGGGTTTGAGCTTTTCTGGCCCAAATAACTCCTATATCATATGGAATAAATCACGTTGGAAGAGACCTCCAGTCCAACATCCTACCCAGAGCAGGATCAGCTGTGAGGTCAGACCAGCCCAAAGCTTTGTCCATGGAGAGTGTGATTCCACAGCCTCTCTGGGCAACTGTTCTAAAGGTTGACTGACAAAACTAGCACATTTAGCTGTACTTGCATGGGGGTATTTATCAGGACAGCTATGACAGAATTTTTTTTTTTCGGAACACCAAATTGCTATACTTGTTTAGGATACATTTATAATGCAGATTTCCAACTTGAGCCACTTCTGAAAAATACATCATCTTCTAAGTTACCTGTGCCCCACAGACCATTATTTGTCTTCCATACATGGTTTTTTGTTAACGAAAAGCTAGAGAGCACCTTTGAGCACCACACAGTACAGAAAGCACAGGAATCTGCCCTGGAATATAGGGGGACCATTTCATCAGGATGACAGCATCTCATCATCTAATCATGAAAACCATCCAGTGTCTACATTTGGCTTGCAAGCATAGTTTTAAAGGTGGGGAAAAAAAAACACACACAAAAAAAAAAAGACTAAGAAAACTGCCACCACTGGATACTTTTCAAAAGATGACATAGGCTTCAACATCTACCTCTGAAATTTAAACAAGACTGAAAACCAACAGTAAATCTTAATGTGTGTCATATTCAGATACGTTCCTTAGCTTATCATCTAGATTTCAGGGTTCTTTCCTACAGTTGAATTAAAAGAATAAAAAACCAGAAGAAATATTTTGTAGAGAACCACCAGACATATGCATTAATGGATATTCTTCAATCCATGTCTTTGTTTAAAAACAGTACTATAAAATCATTATTAACACAAGTACCAGTGATCTACATTCCATTAGTCCATAAAACTTGATAAACTATCAATAGCTCAACTGTCATCAGCATTTTTTGACTGCTTTATGATACAGATAGATTGAGCAGGCTGAGCTTTAATTCCAGTTTTGCAATAATGCCCTTGGCAAACGTGATTCGGCTTTTAAATCACTGCAGCAATGCAGCTGAAAAAATTAAAACATATTGTACTGTGAAAGAGCATAAACAAATAATTTTCATTTCACAGTACTACCATTTTTTTTTTTTTATTTTTATTTTTTTTGCAGGTACTCTTTCTGTACCTTTAAATATTCCACTGATTATTTGCCTGCTAGAAATCAGGAATGAGCAGGAAGTTAGGTCAGAAATTACTGTCTATGTCTGAACCTTTGTAACTGAGAGTCTAAGGACTGTATGCATGCTGATGACAAACTAATCTTCGTATATTTGTTACATTGGGGGCTCTAAGAATCTTTCATTTCTATAGCTCTGAAAATTAACACCATTAAATATTCCCCTGATAAACTGTCATATATTTGCCAGTGCACAAACACACTACTCTTTCTGTTTTGGGGGAGGGGAGTTAGAATAATTCAGGAGAAAGTAAACCTAGGTGAGTTATAGCAGGTTGATTTTCATATGGAATTACTAAGGCTTGTCAGCTAATGTAAGCTTTAACTCAAATAAAAACCTCAAGCAGTAGGTATAGGAAAAAGATTTTCAGAATGAGGAGAGCAATAATGAAAAAATGTCTATGGGGTTTTATTAAAAACGCATTGAAAAGAATCACCATCTTAACATTGAACAGAAAACCTGAAAGCTGATGAAGCAACAGCTATTATTTGTTATTATGACCAGTGTAGAATCATAGAGTCACAGAATCATTAAGGTTGGAATGGACCTGTTGTCGCGGGCTTGAGCCAGGGTGGAGCAAACTTTCTCTTTGCTGATTTTTTTTTCTTTCAGTGAACTTTTTAGCAGTGCCAGTGGATTGATAACAACCAAGGTCACTTCTGTCTGTCTGCAGCCTCCCCCCCTACGGGTGAGCAGATTAGACTGAAGGCAGGATCAGCAAATCAGAATATTCCCTTCTCATAGTATTTTCTCTATTTGGCTTTCAGTATAGGTTAAGACATCACGGAAGTCAAGCCTTTTGTTTCCTTTTTCTCTCACTTTTCTGCTTACTGTCGCTTCTATCACCCTCTCTTTGGCTCTCTCTTTTTTTTCATTTTTTTCTTTACAGCCGACACCCAAGGACCCCGTCCGTGTGCCCGGACACTCCCCCCTTCAGCTGGGAGTCACCAGGGAGAAGAGTACTCATCATTTGCATTATCAGATGGCTTAAATTTCACCTGTGTTCCCATGTCCAGTGTTTCCTATTAGCTGCAGCTAGATCTTTTATTGAAACATCTCAAATATAAATGAAAGAAAAGCATGTTCTTCTTTCTTGGATGCTAAGACACTGCAGAGAAAATCTCCTTTCAAAATACCTCTGGAGCTCGTAAGTAGGTGGTGACAGAAGGCTAATATAAGTACAAACAACCTGAGACAACTGTCTAAATGCAGTGCCCATAAAATGCCTCTTCTCTATTTTATCATTTAATTAAAAACTGAATCTTAAAATCTTGCTGCACTTTTCCTCTGCAGCAAAAAGTTTATTAAAAGATCAAAAGCATATGCTCCTTTTATTTTCATCACTACTTTTCAGCACAGTATTATCAAATACTTCTTAAGTTCAGATTCGAAATTGAGCAGTTCACTGAGGCACTTAAGGCCAATTAAGAATAATAATAATAATAATCTAAAATACTCACATATCACTGACATTAAAACTTAAGAAATAATTACAAAGTACACCACCAAGCTGCAGTGAAAGAAACCATTATATTACCAGTTTATTCACTATACTTTATTTTAATAATTACTATTCACATGCAAGATCATCTTCATAATCACACAGTCCCAATAATAGCATTTGCACTCTGGAAGTTAAGTTCTGGCTTGCAGTGTATCTTTAGTTCTCTTGGTCCCAGCACTCTGCCTCCTCACTAGCTGGCTGATAATACTTAATAGGTAATAAGCTCAACTCTAACAGAAGAGAACCTCTCTTCATTGATTTGTTTCCTAGTTGATCTCAATCCATGCAAACAAAATAAACAAAATACAACCCCCGTTAACAGCAAGAACTATGAATTCAAAACAAGGTGAACAGGTGTCTGTTAGCAAATCCACATTCTTGTCAGAACGTGTGTATATGCCTCCTCAGCTCCCTGTAGGACAAGATAGCAACCAAATTACTTTTCTTTCTCTTTTCTTCCTACTAGGCCTTTCTTCATGAGTAAGATGGCAGCTCTCTGAAAGGAATGAATTTTGCTGCAATATCTTTTGTACAGTTAAAATGAAAGCAGCCTGTGCACCTGAGGGACTTCCTAAGGAGCCTATACCTGTAGAGAAGAGAGTCCTGCAGACTCAGTGGGTGTGATGCACAGTCTGCCTTCAAACACAGGGTATTATGATGAACTTGACACAGCTCTGTAAAGCAAGTTTGGGAGAGTGTGGAGAAACTCTTCAGAAGGTTTGGGGAACAGTCGTATGAGCTGTAAACTCTCACATCTCTTTATTGAAGGTCACAGTGATCACCTTTACAAATAAAATGGGAATCATGTACCCAGAAGCACAAGGGTTGGTCCTAGAGAACTTAAAAAGAGTGCAAGGTTCAAATATTGTGGGGCAGTAAATAAGGAAGAGGAGAGTATGCTCTGCAAGCATGGGGTTTGAGAATATGGAGAGTCAACCCATTGCAAGATCATGGCAGAGAAGGCCACTAGATGAACCTTTACTGAGTCGAAAAAGAAACCAAATTATTTCAGCTCCAGAAGCTAACAAAGAAGAAGAAAAAAAAAAAAAATGAAGAACAGCAGAAGAAACTTCTTCTGCTGTTTAACAGAGCAGACTAGAAATATAAACCGTAATTCCAGTCCTCCAGAAAGTCTTTTTTTCCAAGGATTTTATGTATTAATACATGACCAAATGAAGAGACTAAAACGCCTGCCTCCAGTATTATTAGGAAGGGAGAAATACAGGCAATAACTCAGATGTTCATTAGTATTAGTTTTAAATTCTGTCACTCCACTGAAAACAATGGACTTGTGGTACTGTAAAGCCTGAGGTATGCAGCAGGCAGTTAGTCAGGCTCAGTAACATCAACATCAGTTAGCACAGTAGCCAAAAAAGAGAAATATCTTAACAAAACACTCTGCTTGGAGGAATGATGCCAGTTTACTTGAGCTGAATGACAGTTTTCTGTGTTTCACTGGGGGAAAAGTCCTGTTCCACACCCGAGCCAACAGTGAACATTTTAGTTTCTAGTACAGAAGGAAGTTCTTTCTAGTTTACATTACTCATTGCTTGTAAACCTCACCATGTCCCAAGGTTGGAAAATACCTTGGGACCTGCAGTCTGCTTCAGAAAGTTTTGCTTTTCCCTTAAAAAAAATAAAAGAATACCAAAACCAAACCAAACTTTATTTTTTTTTTAAAGAGATTTAACAATGAAAGAGCTCAGAGTACCAAACTGGGAAAAAAATATTCTACTACCTTGGCAGATTCTGCATCTTGTTTTAATCAGTGCATCTTACTTCAAAGCATGTCTTGAGCTCTGTGGACTTGTATGGCCCATTGCTTCTGCACTTAGCTCTGGACTTATATGCTATATAAGAATGCAATGAGCGTTTTAGAAAGGCAGTTGTTTTTCTAGGCTGATTCTCAGTCAATATATGTATGTAGGAACAGGGGATCAGAAGGAGACTCAGGCTCAGGCCTGAGGGATATAGTTGCTTTAATGGACCCGAAGCCATGGGAAAGCTGAACTAAAAGTGTGTGTTCAGCACAGTAAAAGAAACTAAGACAAGAGAACATAGAACCATTGTAAGGCAGTGTAACTACCCTGACAAGATAACTGCTAAATATGAAACAGAAGCTTCTGCAAGGCTGAATACCAGGGGAATCTTGCAACTGCTTGCAAACCAGCAGAATATTGTAACTGCTTGCATAAATGCTTGCATTCAGCTTGACAATGGACCACAGAAAAATGTTACAACAGCAAAGATGCTTGCCTCAGCTTAACAAAGTGTATAACTAGCTTGTTGTAAAAACAATAAATGTCTTCTGGTCTTCGATTTTTTGAAAACTTGGAGTCCGTGCACTTAATCGCCACATATAAAAACCAAAATATTTTTGATAGGCAACCTGAAAGACTATTTCCCTAACAGATCCCAGCATCATATCAGTAATGCCTTGTGGACTTCCTCCTCTACCAAAGTCCAACTGTGTAAGCCAATTCCCTTTTTCTCAAGCAATCTTACAGGTGTCTACTTCATTTTCTATCTGCCTGTCTTTACAAAGGCTGTGAAAAAGCAGTTTCCATCACAAAGTTTTATGAAAGTATTGACTAAAACTCCTTTGTCAGTACATACAATACTGGTTGGCCTCAGGAGGCTATTTCTAATAGCATGTTTATGGAAAGGAATTTTTAAAAATATGGAACTTTTTCTAGTTAGGATCACACAGTTCATTTCTCACTCCCTCAGAAGGTACTAAAGTTAAAACCATGTTTTGTAAGACATCACTGCCACATCAATGCTACAAAAAGACATTCACCATTATATTATTCCTGGGGAAAAAAGGGGAGATTGAAAAAAATTGCAGCCTGTATCTTCCATCTCCTTCTATTATAATTTTCCACATCATGTATTAACCTATTCTGGCAAATCTTTCACCAACAACCACAGTACTATCTGCAGGTGCAAAAACTTTTAATGTCCTGGAAATCTAGACAATAAATTTCAATAAGCTACTATTGACACTTGGGGGAAAAATGGTGTGTGTTCAACCAGTGTTTCTCCCTTCTCCTCTCTTCCTCTCCTGGTAACCCTTGATTTTCAGGGTGCTCAAATGGAACATAGCCTTGGTGCAAGTAATTTGTTTTCCCCTTTCTTCATGGAATTATCTAACTGCAATGGCTACTGCTAATAACTGATTAAAACTTAAATTGTATACTCTAAGGACATAGTCACATGAAAACGGAATAGAAAATAATGTCTAGTTGCATATCATTTGTTTATGCTGCAGCTAAACATCCTGTAGAGCTGGGCTAATAAGGGTCTGCATATTCCCCTGGTAGGAGAAAATAAATCTGAGAGCAAAGGTAGCTGAGTCCTATGGGTTCTTGTTGGCATGGAAGAAGTCCCAATACAACAGTATTTTGGCTTAAGGGCAATGGAACTGAATTTGAAGAATACTACCTCATCATGTGCAACACTGTAGAATTGCAGACAGATAAAAGACAACTTGTAAGTTACCTTGACTTGACGGGGTCTCATTGTGAGCCTGATAGAAATCTTCCGAGCTTTAAAAGACTCGGTACTCTTTTGTTGTTATCTGAGCCAGAGATCAATTTCTGGATGACCCTGATCTTGAGATGTCTTAAAGATCTATCATTACAATCCTAGAAGTCAATGACTTCCTTTTCATGTACATTTTGTGGGCATGGATGCTTAAATGACTGACAGACGCTCCATGTAAAAATTATCTCTTTTCTTGGGGGAGGAAGAATTCCACATCTGCTGATTAGAAGTATTTAATAAGAATGTAAGAAAGTCATTGTAAAGGATCAAGGGTCTATTTGGTCTAATTTGCTTTCTCATATGACCAGATGCTACAGATACAAGAATAATCTTAGTTCTGGCATTTGGTATCCCTGCAAACATAATCCATTCCCTTGTGTGTGAGTTGTAATTATCTCTCATTGCATGATCAAAACTGCTTTTCCCAAGGAAATCTAGCCTCAGTTATTGCTGAGAGAGAGTTGGTATCCAGCAGGCATTATTTTGTTTAATCCGTATTCTTTCTAAGGAGTGTTAATGTCAGAATATTTACTGCATAATATTCACCCATTAGTTTAAAGACAGACTGATTAACGCTGGATGAACTTTTCCAAGTCTCTCGTCCTTTGACCACTTTGCAAAAAATAACTGATTAATCTGCAATGTACCCATCTAAGAGGATACTGAATTATTATTCCTAATTTCCAGAAGAACTGCAAGCGAGAAAATCATCTTAGCGCTAAAAGATAACCTCATTTGGATGGAACTTCTGAAAATCATATCTCAAATTTGGTGAACAAAACTGAAGTACACACCATTAGTAATCCCTCCTGTTGTCTAGCCCAAGTGATTTAGTTTGCAGAATGTAGATGCTCTATTGAATGGACAAAAACAAAAAACAGTTGAGTAGGGCAACCTCTGAGATCGTCCTACTCCTCTTCAATCTACTATAAAACTTACAATATCTGATACAAATAGGGCTTAGACTGTATCATACACCTCCTAGTACACAGCTTTGCTTCACCCATTTAAGCATGTCTACCCTGTTAAATGAAAAAGCATAAAACCCATAGAAAAATAGTATGTGAGTGTGCCGTATTATACCATCTTGCATACACTTAGAAGAGGAAATTTAATAAATGTCCACCAAAGTATACTGTGATCAACAAATATAAATCAACTACTCTTGTTAGCAATGCACAAGCACATAATCCTATACAATAAAAGTCAATGCATATTTTGTTACTGAATTCAACAGGAGCAGAACTAAAGCCCAGACACTTGTTACGTGGAGATGGGCTGCTAAACCAAAGGGTTAATTCCGGCATTCTTCCAAATTCGGTGGGCAAATCCAGTGCTAGTATCTATCTTTGCATGTTTGCACACCTACTTTCTCATGTGTACATTTTAATCCTTTCTAGAAACAAGTCTTTAACTTGTAGTTTAAAAACGATTCTATGACTGCCTTCTTCACTGAGATAACTTGAGTTGAATGTAAATAAACCAGTGACTCAGAACCATGGGGAGCCAGATTTTTAAATGTTTATAGAGAAAGCTTGCTCAGGAACTGGCTTGTTGATGAGGACAAGAATCACAATTTTTTATTTAAAAAAAACACACTAAAAGCAAAGTTTGGCATAGATGTCATGTTAGGATAAATATAGATCTTCCTTAATGACAGCTACTTTTCTTTGTTTCTGTGAGATTTCATGCAATTAACTGGTACCACTGACAGAGTGAATTAATCCCATGATTTCGATAGGCAACAATGTCAACCCTAAGTGACAGATTGAGCTGCTTCTTTAGTATATACCAATATAATCTAATACAGATTTAAAACGTTATACATTTTGGTGTCTCTAGATTATGCCAGTGAAATGTGTAAAAAACTGGCTTTAAGGCCTAAACATAAATATTTTTAAAACTTCCTGCAACACTCTCCCTAGGGAGTTCTATTAATTTGCTTAGTGCTTTGTAAAAAAACAAAATGAATTTATTACATTTTTAAAACCCACACTCCTTGCAAATCTAGCATATTTATTTATTTAAGTCTGTTGATTGGCTATAGTTATCCAGATGGGTTTTTTTAATTATAAAGATTAGAAAAGGAAGTTCTAGATATGCACGGCTTTTCTTTGTTATTCCTTTCCCCTTGTTGTTCTCCTCTCCATTTTTCTGCCACTGAAAGGCTACTCAAAATAGGAGTCATGATTCTCCAAATATGAAATTCTTAAGCAAAAAATGGACAAACATTCTCCTGTCATGTTTTTGGATTTTGAACTACTATAATAGAAATCAACCTTTTGACAAGTGGATCTCTTCACCTCTGCTCTCTCTCATGTATATTTTCTATTAGGTAGCTAATGTATAATTAAAAAAATCCAACAATATAACTGATTGCTCAGATGCCACTGTCTTTATCCATTGTTTCAGGAATGGATCAGCAGTATTTAGTATTTCAAAACATGAGATAAACTTCCTGACAACCCTTTGATTTTGAAAGCATCTTATCTATAATCAGAATACAACTTCTGTTCTCCCAGACAAATTCTAGCAAATAGAAGTCTGCCAGTGATGGCAACAGGCAGTCACATGGAACATTTCACCTGATAAAAGATGTCCAGCCAGGCTCTGAGACATTATATTTGATTTCTACAACTCAGTATTCATATTTAAAACCACTGGGTTTTCTCTGGTTTTGCAAATGAAGGTCTCTTTTTATGGCAGAAGGGCCCCTTTGTGTTCCAAACAACTCTCTACTTCTACCCCTTATTTCAGTGTTATTACATGAAAGAAAAAGATGCTGAAGTGTCTTTTGGTCAAAATGAAAAAATTTCAAGCCGAACAGTTTATCATCTGCTATCTTAATACTCGTCTAACGTTCACTGCTTTCCAAGGAGAAAATAATGAATCCAGCAAAACTTTTTCACTTCAACTTAGCTTTCTCTTGAGAAAGTTCATGTTATAGCCCCATTTCCAATTAATGTAAAAATTACAGCATAAAGAACACTTAATTACTTTGCATAAAATTGGCACTTTTCAATTAGAAATATGATTTTAAAACACAGTTTTCAAAACAAGTGTATTTTACTGTGTCATGCATCTTTATTAAAGAGAAATACCTGGTATTGAGAAAAAGTAGGTATTTACTCAAATAAATAAAAAAAGACATACTTTAAAATTATCTAAATACTTGTAAAAATATTTTCAATTGAATAATTAGAGCACAGATATATAACTGGTATTCACACTGTGTAGCACTTACTCCCAATAGTTACAGTGAAATACTCTGCTTTACAGTAGTAATTTAAAGTCTTTAATAATTTTATTATTCAGTCTAAAGTGAGTATTACTCAGGTGGAATAACGATGGAAAAGCTTGTGCTCTTGTATTAAATCTTGCAGTATGAGTGAATGAATGCAATTGCACAAACCTAAATGATATACAAGAGGTGTCTGAAGAATTATTGGGAAAACAGTTATTTATTTATTAAGCTTGTGCCTGGTTTTACCAGTTTAATGTTTCAAGCTTCAGGGGTACCTAACAGCAGCTTCTCCAATAGAAGACTGTCAAGAAGATGGAGTCAGGTGCTGCACAGTGGCACATGGTGGGAGAGTGAGAGACAACAGGAGTAAGCTGGAACAAGAGATGTTAGACTTGGCTACCCCTAGGAGGAGAGCCCAGCAATGGATTAGGTTGCCCAGAGAGGCTCTTTCCAACTTGAGGCATCTTATGCTCCTGTATGTATAATTCTTGCCAGCATACAGTTCCAGAATATGCACTATACACATAAGGCACAAGAACCAACTGGAAGAAGCAGAGGTCAGATACAAACGTAACTAGAAAGCAAGTAAGAATGGGACCCTATGTCAAAACTATTTATTACACTATTCAGGTCAGTCAGAAGTATTCAGCTGTGCACGGCAGTTTGTCTCTAGTGCTGCTCCCCAAAGGCTAAATCCAATAATAGTTTTGGAACTGATCACTGAACACAGCTTGCAGAAAAAGTTTTAGCATGCATGCCTCACTCGGAAGCACCTTCATTTATAAGTGTTTCATGATCTCTCTTTTTATATTTGACATAAATTACTAGGTAAGACTTCAAAAGTCTTACGGTCTCAGTCTCCAAGATAGCTAGAACCACTATCCTAGTTGCATATCAAGCTTAGTGCTGAGGACACACAGTAGCTCTCCATTACAAGCCATGCTGGTAGCTCCATGGAAATTGCCAGGATATTCACAGAGCTTACATTTTAGCAGATTTCAGTATCTTCATAGGATGAATGGAAATTGTGTCTGACCTTTGTACAGGAAAGCATTTGGCCATAGCTCTCCCGCTCATTTCATTTGACTTTAAAAGGACTGGCCATAATCTATTAAATTAAAGCAAGAAGCATATTAAAAAAATGGCAAAGGAGGACACAAATTCCAACTTCAATTTGCAGGCAAGTTGCTCAACTATGCAATTCTTTCTAAAGCTTTATTTCTGCAGTAAATCAGACTGATGGCTGTGTTTGTCTAGTGCTAAACCAGCTCTAGAGGCAGAACGGGGCTTCCCTGTATCTTCTGCTCAGCTCAGCCTTCCCGGTGCATTTGACACCCTCACAGCATCTGCACAGCTCAGCTGCCTCACACTCCTGTTTGAGTCACATCACTACACATTGTCAGCGGTAAGAACACTGCAGTTATGTTTAATTCCAGTCATTTTTTGTATCTCAGATATAATCTCTAGAACGTAGTTCCAATGACTGCACTTTTCCCAAAGTATTTTAAAAAATTGAAGTTTTTAACAGCATCTTTTACTAAGAGCTCCATGACCAAGTTATACAACAAGAACAAAAAAACAAGCATTAATTATTGTTAATGAAAACAAGAGACTGCTTCTACTCTCTGATTTAAACATTCCCATAGTGTACATGTGTTATCCCACTGATGTTAATGACACAGTACTGCATCTCTGTAGATGACAGCTAATTGCTTTTCACAGAATAAACTCTATGCTGATTATTCAGTATCTTGGCAACTTAAAAAAGTACAACTATATTTGATATCAAATCCATCAAAGCATGCAGGTTATAATACACGATCTCCACGAGAAAAGGTGCTTTTTGTCATTAAGAAATATTAAGAGAAACCTATTTGTCAGAATATTTCAATAGACTGTTTTGCTTAAATCTCGTAATCCTTGTGATTCTTATATATCAAAAATTGCTTTACTGGTGTAAGAAAAAATGCACAACACACCCTGAATTCTATGATTTGCCTCATACTGCATTGCTTTGACAAGAAATTTGTAACAAACTCCTAAAACACAAATTTCAGGGGCTTGATCTCCTGAAATAATGTGTAAGGCATATTACGCAGATAATTAAATATGTAAATATTAAATAAATAAAGGCCTACATTTGAGGGACAGGAACAATGAGTTTATGTAACAAGTATGTATTGAAAAACCCATATAATGCATTATTTTATATAGTCTGTTTTTCTAAGATACATTAAGAGATACCAATATATTGCTAAGTGCAAATTCTACTTTATTTAGCATCCTAAGTAGAATAATAATATACTATTTTTTTAGTATATTTAGCTCTATGTCACGCACAAAACTTGTCAATAAATACACCCACACTTACAAGTCTTTGTTCATCTACTCCACTGATCTGTAAAGTTTTCAGAGAACTTACACCAGTTGCTCATGAATTTAGCTGGAAGTAGAAGCACTGGAAAATTCAGACGCTAAAATGAGAATGTGGTATTATTTCTTATCGTTTCTACTGAGTATATACTTAATATATAAATTTAAAGAATTATTATCTTGATATGTCTATTTAACTGTTGCAATTCTGCAGAGTAGTATGAGCTACTGAGCCCCTTCGTATGTCAGAAAAATGAAATAAAAATAATAAATTATCTAGGTGGGATGGTTTTCCTGGAAATCTGGAAGATTTTCTTTTATTCTTTTGGCTAAATTTTACTTTGTTTTTTCCTAGCTGATGGAAAGGAAGACTGATCTTTGGTGGTAAAGCTTCTGGTCTGCTTACAATGGCCATATTCCCACACTGTGTTTCACCACGTGCAGTTCTGTCCTGCTTTGAACCTGATCACCTCTTTATCAATGCACCTGCTAAACGACATACACCTCTGGCCAGAAGGCTGGAACAGAAGCTCAGTGTTGTGGTAATGAATTTAAAATGCTTTGTGTGTGCAAACATACATGTGTCTACATGGAAAGCAGATGGTGAATAATAGGAAACAAGGATATATAATCTACACTAATTTGCTTCCATAAAAAACACCATCTCATTCAGTGCACAGGTAAATATGTAACTTCAAACCTTCCTCCCTTCTCCCAACCACTTTCCTGATGGTCAAACTCAAGACACACAGCCCAAGCATCACAGCGTTTAGCCCTAAACAAATGAAACCTACTGTTGCGGAGCATTCACATAAATAGAGACTAAAAGGAGAACTTGAAAGCCAGCAATTTCCCAACAAAAATTCCATTTCACCACAATTACTTTTGGGTTCCTGCAATGATGCACTTGGATATGGGAAGGGACTGTTCAGAAGAGAATTCAGCAGAGTGCCACAGTGCTGCGCTCTCCCCTGACAGTCTCCATCTCCATTTCTCTGTCAAATGTTGGGTCTTGCAAGCATACACAACTACAGCATCATCTCTGCACTTGATGTGAAAGCAGCTCCTTGTAAGACTACAATGATGTTTTACAAGCAAACACCAGTATGCATTAAGCAGCAAAGAAATCTACTCAGTCACTTCCCATCCCCCTTCTCAAGAGTAACAGTCATTCCATACTCATTTCAGATCTCTGCAAACTCAAGCTGAGAAAAATCACAATTCTTCCAGAATCTAAGAATTCTGTAGCAGCTAAGAGCTGTTACACCGTGCTTTGTTAATTTTTTGTGTTTTCCTCATCAGAAAGGAGATTGTCCTTTTCCTGTTATTATCTAACTATAAATAAATTATTCATGGGATTTATGATAATACTTTTTATTAAAAAATACGAATTACCTTGTACTGGTAATTACAGAAGGCTTTACCTTTTGAAAGTTTCACAGAGTTAATATTACACTGTTATGCCACAGGGAAGACAGTGGGGCAGTAAAAGGGGCTTTATTTTTTTGTTGTGTCCCCTCCCCAATGGCAGAAATAAGCCTAGAAACAGAGAAAACACTTGGCAAGTAAGAAGGAAGACAGCTGAGAAGGAAGTTTTCCATATTGGTTTGGACCATGCTATTTTCAAAAATAGCACAAAACACAATTTCAATTATATTAAACCTGTGGCATGGGTGGAAAGATACAGAGCAATACCTGTAAAAAAGGAAAAAAGAAGTGGGTGTCAAAGCCAGCAAATGTATCGTGCAGAGCGGGAAGGAAAAAAATGCCTTTAGGGCAGTTTGTTTAGAGCAGAAAGAATGAAAACAAATCCAGAAGAGATCAAAGAGAAAAAAAATTAAGTCTTGGTGAGAAAACACAATCCGAAGACTTGGAAAAAGAATAGAGTCAGGCAGCTATTTGGTGAGATCTTACACTTTACATGGATCAAAGGGCAGACTTCAGAAGAGAGTCCTTCTGAGCAAGAAGGCAGATTACAGAGCAGATCAGCATAAATGATAAGAGTATGGAGAGAACAGCTACACAGGACAGAAAGTGAGGAATAGCTCTAAATGAGGGCTGAAACAAGCAGAAGCAATTCTTCTGGATGCAGCAGGAGGATAGTGCAATGAGCTGGAAAGCTCTTGCTAGTGCCAGTCTTGCTAGATGGTGTCAATTTAATCTTAAGAAAACACGAGACTATTGCAAGGTCTTTGGGCAATATTTAATTTGCTTGTTCTCGTTAACAAGCAAGACAGTTCCTGCACTCAACTGTTTCACTGTACTTATCAAAATGCAAACTAGGGTAACAGAGCTTCTTCAGATTGAAACAAGGCCTTGCATTCTTGAAAACATGCCTCATTTTTCTCAGCTATATTTGTTGGTCTAATACAATACACTATCTCCCCACACAAACTTTGAACTTTAAGAATAGCTTGCAAATTTTAAACATTAAAAAATGCAACTCAGCACCACAGAACCATCCTCTGAAATGCATTCTCAGAATAATCAAAGGGCTAGCAGATAAATTCAATTTTTTGTTACCTACTGCTACAACTGTGAATGTATTGCTAAAAGATGGACTATGCTAGTACTTGCAAATTGCTAGTACTTGCTAGTAACTTGCAAAGTAATGTGCCACATGTAATTCCTGATTACCTCTTGCCATGTTTTGATTATTGAAAACATGATTGAAAACTTGGTGTTTTTTATAGTTCTGATTTGTGGCTTAAATCTTTCTTTCTTATGTTCAAAAACACTATCTACACCAAATAAACCCTCTCCAAATTTGGTTCAGGTTTTACTTTTTAGTGTAATTACTTACTATGCAATTATTTATTATGCTATCAACTACCACTGTTACCTTCCCATTAGCCCTTTTTGACAACGCTTAAACAAGCACTGAAGCCTCATTCTTCAGGATTCAGTTTTAATGAAAACACGTTTAATAATATTCTTTTTATATAACATGCTTTAGCAATTTATAAGATCACAGCCCTGAACATAATAATTACATATTTTTTACATTTTTCTTCTCTCCAAGACTTTTGCAGCCTTATGCACTAGCAGAAAAGGAATAGATTAAAAAAATAATAAACTAACATAAGACGACATCGGACTGCAAGGTATATATATGTTTTTTCATTAGTTCCTGAGTAAATAAGTTTTAAGTACAATCCAGCAAAAGCATATTATAGGTGGAATTTATGCTGTCAATAACTTAAGTGCCAGCATGATCTTACATTGTTTTTATAGACAAGCTGATTTTTTGCTAATACATGCAAGAATAGAAACATGCGTTAAAAGAATAATTAACTGAATAGGTAAACAACAAATAATTAAATCCAGTTTATTTAGAATTTTTTGTAAAACATCCTTGCAAGTGAGCTATTCTTATGCTCTTCGACTGCTGAAAGCAAGAGGGAGTCATGATTCACTATAGAAGGGCACCAATACCACTGATTTCTATCCAGTGTACCTGCATTCTTTAACATTGTGAGATGGAACCTTGTGGCCTTGCATGTGACTAAAACTCCACTGTAAAGATCCTGTAGGTACCCACAATAGGAAACACCTATTTCATGCCTAAATGTCTTTATCAGTTTGAGTTGTGTTATCTCTGTGTGATTACAGACTTTTCTTTGTTGAGTCATCATTAAATGAATGATGATAAGATCAAAATATCTCTGGTGTTATAAATTAAGATATTCTCTCTACTGTAAATGTGATAATTTTATTTTTTTATGCTTCCAAATCTTATCTTTCTTTATCTTTTGTTATTGGTGATTCCATGTTACAAGCATCTGAATTATAATTCAATGGAAGAGGCAGCTCTACTTGTAACTCATACAGCCAAGGCCGTAAGGAAAGGATCTCTCTATCTGTCAGAACCCCTTTACAGCTACGTTTCCACATACAACAAAATCAATAGTTCTTGTAACACATCTCATTAACATGATTTGCAAAGATCAGCAAAATAAGTTCCTTATAACTTTGTTATTGGAAAAAAGGAAATTAAATTGGTATAAGAGTAGAAATCTTGTCCCACCCCTGTGGCAAATTAATCAAAGTTCTCTCTTGTCCATTTTCCTTTGCTCAACTCAAGCATCAAGACCTAGAAGCATTACAGTGGTAAATTCACTTGCACAATTCCTGGAAAACATATTTAATCTGACTTGTGATCTGGCAGGAGTGCTTCTGTCTTTGTCAGCTGTTCAAGAACTATCTGTTGTCACAGAGAGTCCTTGATCCTCTTGTATCCAAGCCCAGCATTCTGAAAAAGCTTTCTTAATTTCCATCACCAAGGGCTATTATCAGTAAGGATATTTACTTCTGATTTATCTGTGCTTTTTTTCCTCAGTTTTATCTAACATCAGCTGTTATCCCGGGAGCTTACATAGGTCTGAGGGATTTGAGAAGAAAAAATAACCCTACCTATTTTTCATTACTTCAGAAGAGCTGAGAACTTCCAAATTCTTTTTCAGGTAACTGAACAAATCTTACCTTACTGCAGCCTAGACAACATTAAAGTAAAATTGTATATGGCATTCTATAGAGCTATCATTTAAAAAATAATCAGAATGGCACTGACAGTAAAACAATAATTTTGTTTCTTTTGAACAACAACACCAGTCTATCATAAAAGTCAAATGTAACCTTTATTAAGAGTTGTAAGGAGAGTTAAAATGAAATACATGGTACTCAGTCTTGAAGCAGGAGAAGGCATGCTGTCTTTCAGACAACTTTACAGGAAGAAAAGCCACTACTTCAAACAGACCAATTGTTTACATGTTTGAAAAGTTTTATGCATCTAGTTAGTAACACTGAAGCTAAATTTATGCATGTCTTTGCAGTATTAGACCAAAAAGGAACAATATCAAAGTGCAATCCAGAACATGGAACACCAGAGCAAATGTATAACATGAAACTAGAAGCCAGAGCTTTCAGTGAGTTAAAAACCGAAGCATCTGTCAAAAGCCATATGAAGTAAGATTCAGATGGCAATAAAGGAAATAAATCAACAGAATTCTAAAAAGGAAATTAAGCAAAGAACTCACTGAAAGATGTCTTCAAGAAACCATTTAGAAAGCATGAGTCAAGATCAAAGTTGTGGGAAGTAGAAATCACTGTAATAGAAGCAGAGACATCCAATGTCACTTCTTTCTCCTTTGGATTCTAATTTCTACAGCTCTCCATAACTGGCCTTATTTTAACTTAGTAGTTATTTAAAAGCTGATGATTAATTTAAGGAGAGCACAAAAACCTTTATCTTGAAAACACTTCTCGTCTTTATTCCTAGTAGTGTATTTAGTCCTCAGCAGCTTAAACTATGCACATAAGGTCAGATGAAGACAATAGAAGCCCAGGGAAAATTGGAAAAACAGCTGTCAGTAGAAATACTTGTTCTTAGATGCTCTTAAAGAGGAGGAGGTTGAAAACTCAATGAAGAGATGCAATGATAAATAGGTTATACAGAACAAACAACACGGTAGCAATTTTCATCATTAGGTTGCAGAAGAGTAGTGTAAATCAAACATTCTGCAAACAGGACAAAAGACAGAAACAAGGAAATTTTTCTAACACCAAGCATAGGGAAGTATCATAATGAGGCTGATATTTTGGATAAATATTTGGAGCAGTGATTATAAATGCAATCGTATTGAAAAGTCACTTCTGAAGAGTGAGGAAGGACAAGTGAGTGCTGCTAAGGTTATTTAATGGAATGGTGAGGGTTGATTTGACACAGTGACCTAGCACAACAGTTTCCATAACAATTCTAGTGATACTGCTTCAGACAGAGAATGTTCTCTAAGAAAACTATAATTCATTCTCAGCCCAAAGAAACAGAAAATCGAAGTCCCCTTTCTGCTGTAACCTCATATTTGCATTTCTGTATCAGCACCATATTGCCTGCTCATTTTCAATTTAGCACTCCCAAGACCCTGCTTCTCTAATACTGTTTCTTAGTCAGCATTCCTACATTTCATGGTTTTCATTGTTGCTTTTTACACTAAGTGAGAACCTCTTTGCGTTCATCTTGATTACATTTTACTTTGTTAACATCTGCCTCTCTGCTAACTGCTCTACTTTCTACAGTCTTTTATTTCTAAGTTTGTCAATGTTAGCAAGCCCGCCTAAATTAATATTTGTCAGCAAATATGATTGGTGCAATCATCATTCTTTCATCCATTTGCTTTATTTTCTCATTACAATCTTCCTGCCAAATTTTTAAACTAAGGCACACATTGCTTGAGTACCTCATGAAAGTTATATAACTCATTAAATCTGTATTTAGTAGATTTCCTGTTTTCTCTGAATGTTAAATGAAAACATTGAGGTAAGTAGGGGTGCACAAATGCAGCCTTCAAGTGAGTTATCCCACCTGCATTGTAAACACAAACACTTCCTCAAATGTCTGTTAATAGTCAGTTCACCAGTAATTTATGAAGTCTTTTCTTTTTTTTCCCAATCTTGAAAAGTGAGAGCTCCTATTTACCACTTTTTTATTTTTTTTTTTAAGATCGGTACACAGCTGTGACTGCTGTTCTGCACATATGCAACAGAGCATCAAATTGATCCATTGAACATGCACCCTCTTCCATTCATTTTTACCTCCTGATGTTCCCAATGAGTCCCCAAAAGTTGACTGCCAACAATTCTGGAACCTCTTTTGCCAGTTCTATATGAATTTTGCTAACTGGTACCGATGCTTTTACACACTGAATTTACAAAAGGTAGGGAAGCAACAAAGTTATACCTGCCAAATACAAGTCACTGAATATCCAGGCTCACTCCCACGTGCCTGCACATTTCAGAATGCTGTCGAAGTGAGCATAAAGGGCCTTCTGTTAGAGACGGGAGAAAATGCCTTTAATGAAACTTCAGAGCTTTTACTTCTGGAGGTTTGGCCAACATTTTCGAAAAGGTACTTAGATAATGGAAGAAATCTCTTTTTCAAACTCTCTCCAAACATTGCCCTAATGCAGGCAGTTTTTCAAAAATGGTTTTAAAAAGCAATAGATAAAACAAAGATATCAACATCAGCCTGTAGCTTTCTTGAGGAAAGAGAAGTCGCATCTTTATGCAGGAAAGAGAATTATCAGAACTCAAGAAAGAAATTAATAATTTTTAGTGTTACTGTGTAACTATGTACTCTCTGACCTGTGCTATTTAACATCTTTGTTGGCGACATGGACAGTGGTGTTGAGTGCCTCCTCAGCAAGTTTGCCAACGACACCAAACTCTGTGGTGTGGCTGACATGCTGGAGGGAAGGGATGCCATCTAGAGGGACCTGAACAGGCTTGAGAGGTGGGCTTGTGCAAACTGCATGAAGTTCGACAAGGCCAAGTGCAAGGTCCTGCACCTGGGTTGAGGCAATCCCGAGCACAAATACAGGCTGGGTGCAGAATGGATCGAAAACAATCTGGAGGAGAAGGATGTGGGGGGTGATGGTGGACAAGAAGCTCAACATGAGCGAGCAATGTGCGCTTGCAGCCCAGAAAGCCAAACGTGTTCTGGGCTGTGTCAAAAGAAGCATATCCAGCAGGTCAAGAGAGGGGCTTCTCCCCCTCTTCTCAGCCCTTGTGAGACCCCACCTGGAGTACTGTGTCCAGCTCTGGAGCTCCCAGCATAAGAAGGACACGGAGCTCCTGAAGTGAGTCCAGAGGAGGGCCACAAAGATGATCAGAGGGCTGGAGCACCTCTCCTATGAGGACAGGCTGAGAGAATTGGGGCTGTTCAGCCTGAAGAAGAGAAGGCTCCAGGGACACCTGATCTAGTGGGAGGTGTCCCTGCCAATACAGAGGCGTTGGATCTAGATAATCTTTGAGGTCACTTCCAACCAAAACTGTTCTATGATTCTATAAAAAAACATATAGACATACCACTTCAGGACATGGTTTAGTTGGCATGGTGGTGCTGGGTTGATGGTTGGACTTGATGATCTTAGAGGTCTTTTCCAACCTTAATGATTCTGTGTAACCCTTTAGCATGCTAAAAAATTACTACAAATAAGAGAAACAAAAATTACTGTAAAAGGAAGCTATTGATTTTAAGGATCAAAATTAATCTTCACAAATTTGTATTGCCTTGTATCTCCTTAACAAAATGTATTTTCCTTTTAAATGAAGCATATAAAGTACGTATTTGACAGCTAACTTAGTTTCAGGACAAGAATCTATAGAACTGTAGCCTTGGCTATGGAAAGCAGTTGGACTGAAAGTATCTCAATTCACTGTAGTAAGTAGTACAGTATAGCAATATTCTCTTAGAGCTATATTCTAATCTCTAGTGAATTAATACACATACGGATCAAAAGCTAAGAGGCTGATCTTTACTCCTCCTGCAAATTGTCTGAGAGAATTTATTACTGGTATCCAAGAATGTTAAGCAGCCTCATCAACCAGTCACACCAAAAATATGGGCCAAAAAAAGAAAATTAATTAATATTTTAATTTTTACTTCCTTGCTTAGTATATACTTACACAACACAATTTACACTATTTCATGACAATTAATCACGATTAGTTTTTTCACAAATAATTCTTCCTAAACTAAGCAGCAATTTAAAAATGTTAGGAAAACTTTAGAATACAGATTTAGATCTCCCACTTTCAGAAGCTTTTGTTTTCTTTTCTGAAATTCTTTTCATTTGTTCAGTAGTTAGCTTTCCAAAGATGTGACTCTGACTAGGGCACAGAATTCTATTTTAAATGCAAATTAAAAATCTCAATGCCTTTTGTACCCAAGAAGTTTTATACCCCTTCACAAACCAATTTAACATTAGAGAAGTGGAGTATTGGAGAAGCCAAGTATTGACATTCACATATAGTTAAAAAATGTAATGTTTACCACACATTTTGAATGCTAAGAGTTTGGGGAATAAACTCAACAAATCAGTGCTTGTAGAATGGAATTCCCAAAATTTGTCTTATTCAAATTAGATTATATGTAATGTTGGGCAATTTTATAGCATTTCTAACACATTAGGAATTGATAGACTTGTAATACTAAAGGTTCTCTTAACATCCCATCTATCTGGATCCGAAGAACACAGTCTGTCTTTCTTTCTGGAAAATTACATAACACTAGTCGGTTCTCATCCAACTCTAAATACATTTTAGCAAAGCTGTTTCTCAAGATCTCTTCCTGGTTAATACCCTTGGAGACAGCCTGCTGGGCTAGCCAGGCTGGGTTTACTCCTTTTGGTTGAATCTTAACATTTGATTGGTAACCGATGAGCTGTCTCCCAGCTGGTGCAGCAATGTGAGGTATTGGTACCCACACAGTTCTCATGAAAAAAACTGGAAGACGTTTTAGCTAAGCTGTAGAGAAAAGGCAGGCTTCTACAGGAGCATCCTGATGCTGAGAGAACCTCATTTGTGTGTAATTCTCAGGCCAATGATCAGCACAATGTACTCCTACAAGGAGTGATTAGCTTCTGAAGTTGACAGGCCAGAGGGAAAAGGGTAAATGAGTCTGTACTGAACTGAAAAGGGTAAATTAGTAGACACAAATTAGCAAAACAAGCAAAGAGTAAACTGGCAAATCAGAAAAGAGGACAAAAAACCTTAGACAAAATATGACACATTAGTTCATAGTTGGAAAGGCTACTAGTCATCATAGTCTCTTCTACACAAAGTCATGTTTTTTCTCTTGCCAATTGCTCTCATACATCTACTAACAAACATAAGGAAAATCTGGTGCATTGCATTCTCTGTTGCAGAATATTAATTATTGCTTAATGACCAAATCTAACAAATCTTATTCACATTCTATTCCCACTGTCTCTACTAGACTAGTCTCAAGCATAAGGACTACTTGTAGGAGGATGAATTGTGGGAAAATGCTTACAGGTTGAAGAAATACTATATTGCATGTCTTCAGTCACATAACTATGCTTGATTGTAATGTATATGAGTAAGAGCATATATGCTTACATTAAGGGCATAAAAGCAGTTTTAAGATTTCACTACCAAAGTTACTGCAATGTACAAAAGCAATCTTGAATTCTCAGCTATTCTTAGGCCCTTTAAAATTCATGGTGACCCTGAACTTCCCTTGCCTTTCATTTCCTCATGAAGAAGTTACGTCTCGAAGTATTAAATATTAAATGCTGCAAATTATCACTTTAGAAACAGAGCTCAGTATTTAACTTAAATATATTAGCATTACTTAAGCGTTCATGACACCCACCATCAAATGCATTCAGCACTTCTCAAACTCGTAGCTGTGTTGTGCTTGTTTTAGCTGGGATACAGTCAATTTTCTTCAGAGTAGCTAGTATGGGGCTATGTTTTGAATTTATCAAGAGTCAAGGCCTTTTCTGCTCTTGACACCACCTCACCAGCCAGTCAGCTGGGGGTGCACAAGAAGTTGGGAAGGGACACAGATGGAACAGCTGACCCCAACTGACCAAAAGGGTATCCCATACCCTACGACATCATGCTCAGAATATAAAGCTGCGGGAAAAAGAAGGAAGGGGAAGATGTTCAAGGTGTCAGCACTTGTCTTCCCAAGTAACAGTGACGTGGGATGCAGTCCTGCTTTCCTGGAGATAGCCAAACACCTGCCTGCTGATGGGAACTAGTGCATTAATTCCTTATTTTGCTTTGCTTGTACGCGTGGCTTTTGCTTTACCCATTAAATTGTCTTTATCTCAAACCATGAGCTTTCCAACTTTTACTCCTCCAATTCTATTTCCCATCCCACCGCAAGGAGTGAGCAAGTGGCTGCGTGGTGCTTAGATACCAGCTGGGATTAAACCACAACAAGCGGGTTTTGGAGATTTCTCATCTTATCCTAGACCAGGACAGTACTGAAAAATTGTACTGATGTAACTGATCAGAAAGCAAAACTCCACAGTGATCATGAAGGTAAGACAGTTTGCAATCAAAACTCAGGAAGGCCATACCAAAGACAGACTTGGGGAGAATGGCTACTCTCATGCCACAGACACTATTAATTTGCTACCTAAGTCAGAGCCTCAGGTAAGCTCTCTGGACTTTAAAGGTGCTCTTCCACATTTGTACAAGCATGGACTCCAAACGTAAAATTTATGAGCAAGCTACAGATGTGGTTTATCTGGACTTGTGTAAGGCCTTAGACATGATCCCCCACAACGTCCTTCTCTCTAAATTGGAGAGATACTGATTTGATGGGTAGACTGTTCACTGGATAACGAACTCGTTGGATGGTTGCATTCAGAGGATAGGGGTCAATGGTTCTTCCCAGAGAGGTGGCACCTGCCCCATCCCTGGAAACATTCAAGGTTAGGTTGGACGGGGCTCTGAGCAACCTGATCTAGTTGAAGACCCAGTTGAGTCCCTGGTCACTGCAGGGGGGCTGGACTACAAGACCTTTCAATGTCCCTTCAAGCCCAAACCATTCTATGATTCTATGCAATTTTAAAAGCCAGAGCTCATGAATACGTATTAATTACCAAATCCTTTGTCTTCCACTGTAGAATAATTCCTTTGATATCTTTTTGATTACAACAGAGATTTAAAGATATTCAGCCATTTTTTTCTAGGACACTGTTCTGAAATTTTATAAACCTATCACTATTGGACAGACTTTCCTACTACCCAGCCGGAATTTCCCCTTTCTTAGCTGCATCTCATTAATAGACACCATTATGGTTATACATATGCTGAAAAAATGTGTCATCTCCTGTAGGTAATAACTGACTTGAATTTTTAATTAACCTAAGTTGTAATCAGGAAAAGCAACCTTCAGGTTATCAATTAGTAATATTTTGTTCACAAATGTGAGTGCTGTAATGATGTATAAACAACCCCTGGTATAAAACTGAGATTAGATTTAGCTGCTTTGTCATTTAACAAAGGCTGCCTCTGGACAAACTGATTTTCCCTCTTATTTTATACTTCACATTCTAGTCAAAATTAATAGTTTCAGACAGTAAATCAGACTTTATAAATGGAAATAGTGGAAGGTGGAAAAGCAAAGCATGACTCTTAATAATGATCCAGTTATTTCAAAAAAGACAAATTACTCAAGTTTGTGAAGTTTAACAAAGACACAGAAGAATACAGAAAGTCTTTGAGGGCCATCAAATGCTACAACAAGACCCTATCCATCATACTTTGTAATCCTTCTTAGCATCCTTCTCCTATAATCCTTTCTATAGAATTCCTTAACATGAAAAAAATCTCTCACTGTTGGAGAAGTACTGACCACCTCTTCCAAGATGGTAAATGTCTCAGAATGGAGAACTGTGCCTGTAGGCCTAGAAAGCAGTTTGTTAATAAAGAGCCCACTGGGAACAGCCACTGGGAACAAAATACTAGTGCCTGTGATCTTAACACTATCAAGCACAATGAGAGTTGCAGTGGACAGACACTGGATGAATTAGCATGTAAACCCACATAGATAACAGGGAGCCACCTTCTAGGGCCCAAGGCACTGGCTGCTCATTTGTACAAGGTCTCACTACATCAGAGGAATGGCTTCAGGCAACTCAAGCATAGCAAAATTTAACATCTTTTCTTGAGTCCTACGGGTGTGCCTGAACATTGATCTACTGAGTTCCAATCTAGTTCATTACTTCTCTTCCATGAAACACGATGGGTAATATTTTTGTTTTATATAAGAAAGCCAACAGGATGCTGGGCTGCATCAACAAGAGCATCACCAGCAGAGATCAAGCAGTCATCATCCCACTCCACTTGGCACTTGTCAGACCAGACCTCGAATGTTGTGTTCAGTTTTGGTCCCCACTCTACAAAAAGGATGCTGACAGGCTGAAGAGAGTCCAGAGAAGGGCCACAATAATGATCAGAGGACTGGAGGACCTGCCATATGAGGAGAGGCTGAGGAAACCGGGTCTGTTCAGCCTTGAGAAGAGAAGGCTTCAGGGAGACCTTATTACCATGTTCCAGTACTTAAAGGGTGGCTACCAAGAAGATGGAGACTTCCTATTATACAAGGAGTCACATAGAAAAGTCAAGAGGTAATGGGTACAAGTTGCTTTTGGGGACATTCTGACTGAACACAAGAGGTGAATTTTTCACCATGAGGAAAGACAGACATTGGAATAGTCTCCCAAGGGATTCCCCCACATTGGACAGTTTTAAGTCTCAGCTTGACAGGGTGCTGAGCCATCTCATATAATCTATAGTAGCACCTAGAAAGGTTGGACTAGATGATCCTTGAGGTCCCTTCCAACCTGGCATTCTATGATTCCATGAAGTAAGCTGTAGCTGATTGCTGCCAGCTCCTGGAACCTCCCTTCAACAGACCAGAGAGCCTGCTGCTAGCAACAACAGTTGGTTTTTCCTCGCAAACAAACTTCTCAGCAATGATCCACTTGCTGTTCAAACTGCAGGAGGGACTCAACTCTAACCTGAGGACCTGAAAGCATCTAAAAATGTAGGTTGGGATTGCTATAGCCAAGGGTAAGGATTTAACTGTGTTACTTATGAAGAGTATATAATCCAAGCCTGGATCATAATCCAGGCTTAAAATGCTATGAAACTATACTCTTGACACAGTACTCATTTCCTTGTCTCGTATTATTTTCCTTCTCTCTCAGTTCCTATGTAATTCAGTACCAGAAAGACAGATCACAGCTATGATTTTCCAAATTCTGAATAAAGTTGTGGTTACATTAAATGAGAAACTTAAGATGTAAAAGTTACCTCAGCATTCGACTGTTTTCAGCTCCTTAAAACAGCTTTATCAGTTTTGAATATTGATGAGGACTGCCATCTGGCTGAGAGCAAGGGTGTATATCATATGTATAATGGACTGCATGATTAAGAGGACAATGATAAAAAGGTCCCTAATCATGCAGAGAAAAGTTTGGTGAGGCATATAAGTTATTATGTCTAAATAAGCAACTATTTGCATTATAAGATTGCCTTAGTTGCAGTGCGTATCAAGGGCCATTCACTGCTGGCATAAAGTATTATTGGCCTCTGATGTTCATTCCTGCCAATTCCTAAGCACTGACCAATCAGGCTAAATCAACTACATGTTAAATATTATATCTTTAACTTCTCTGATGCATATAACCTGTACAGGTAGGTCTCTTAGACAGATTTTTTTCAGCACAATCTGTAGCTGCACTGCAGAACAAGTGGAGCAGGAATTTCTTAGAGCAGGCAGGACACCAGGCCTGAAGCAGCTGCAAAGTATTACAGAGACAGTACATAAAACAGCATAGGAAGAGGCCCTCCTCTATCTTTCAACTTACACTTTTCTGGTGTTTTCCCTTGATGAGCTCTTTCTTTCTCTTCTGGTTATTTGCTGTGCAAATTACATCACTCACTGTGCACTATGTTTTAATGTAATCCTTAAACTTGGCTCTTGAGAATGGGGGGAAAAATGCTAACTGCTAAGTAATACATAGCAATTCCACAGCCATTTAATTTATTGGCAGAACACAGATTTGAATTTGGCTCTCCCACAATGCCACCACACAACCAGCCTATGAATTAGTTCGAGATAGGCTTATCTCATTTTTTCCTGTTAGAGCTGTTCCACTGTGTAAGCTGAATATCAATTAGAGCAAGAATCTGAACAGTGGTTCGCAGGTAGGAAAGCACCAAACCACTATCTTCTGAGTCCAGCTCCCTCCTTAGCAGCTAAGAAACCTTTCATCTCTAACAGCTGTATTCTTACACAATCCTTAAGGTTTAATGAATCAGACTTTCTGATAAGGCCAGTTAAACCAGAATTCCTGACGAGATCTGACACATAACCTACATTTCTCTAAGGACCTGAAATATCCAGTAGCACTTTTTTGTAATGCCTAGCACAATTTCAGAGAGTCTGATTAAATGAGGCAAAGACTAGATACAGGACTCTAATTTAGAATTTACACACTAAATTTCAGTGACATCTCATGCAATCCTATTTTTAGAAACTAATAATTTCCACTAAATAAATAATTATAAAAATACAGGGTTCTGAAGAGGAACTGTAAGAAAGCTTATTTTTAATAGGAAAATGTATGTATTATTTAGTAAAGGAACCAACTTACTTTAACAGATAACTTAGGGAACTCATAATCATGTAAGGGAAAGTTAAAAGTAATTTAAAACTTGTTTTCTACTGAAGAATTATGATGAGCTGTAATAAAAATTGCTATATGAAAGTGGATAATGTTCAGATTGAAAACCACTGTTGCCAGAATCAACGCAAATGGATTTTTGTTTTCCCTTCGCACAGCCAGTAACCTCCAAATATCTCTCTGAATGTTTAGAGATGTTTATCTAATTTTATAATGCTGTAACAATATTTTATTAATACGCATTATCATATCAGTGGTAATTAATGAAGACATAACATTAATATGTTTTCTAAGTTTTTTAGATCTAAACATCTCTGGATTTTTAGAGTTGTTAATTAGAGCTAATTAAATAGCCTGGACAATGGCTCTAAGTATCTGCAGGTAAGACCAAGTCCTGCTTTGATGAAAAAGCAATTGTGAGAAAATGCTATGTCTTTCCTAAAGACCAAATAATGAAAATAAAAATACCAAAAACAAAACACAGCCAGAAGGATTCCTAGAGGAGAGAACAGAAGGCAGAAAAAGCCTTATACCAATGTCGGCCTTTAAGACATTTGCCTATGAATCCTTCTGACATTAATGAATTCTTAAGACCTTATATATTTTTTAAGGAACACTTGAGGTTGTCTTTCCCGTGTCATCTTCAGCACAGAGCAAACATAACTCTTTATGGAAGGACATGTGCATGCTGAGCTTGCTTTTTTGAGTGAGAAGAGTCTGACCGTTTTCCATGTACCTTGGCTCTTCTGCACGGAAACTTTTCAATGCCGTAACGTGAGGAAAGGGCATTTCAGTGCTGGAAGGGTACTGGAATAGGGCTGGGCAATTACTGGAGGAAATTGAGTTATCTTGTGATGGCTCAAAACTACAAACAAAGCAGGAGTCTTTGGTTTTGTTCCTGCTTGCCACTGAAGGTATAACAGAGGACATACTGATAATTATCTGGACAATTAACACCTGGCTGACCTCAGTTACAGACACTAGAGGTGTCTCTATGCTACCCCGCTCTCAGATCTGCAACCATAACATACATTCTGTCACTTTTGTACAATTTAGTCTGCAATTAGTTATTATATGGATTGATACAGTGTCTGGGCCCCTTCCCCCACCTAATTTCTTTCTCTGTTGATCTTGCTCACTCTTTTATCTTTTGTTTGTTTCTCTGAAGTTCTCTCTGCCACCTTTCTCTGATGGGGAAAAAAAATAATTACCACATCTACAACAGTTTTTATGAGCCATTCTGCTTATTGAATCTAACAGGCTTATGGTGCTCCATAACATGTATCAGCTGTGGTAAGGTTCCTTAAAAGTAAAAATCATGTAGAAATTGAAACATCATTTGAATATGTCCTATATTGCAATTCAAGATTTTCTCAAAGAGCAGCTAGGGCTGTGTGATCACAGGTCTCAGTAAGCCTATGACACATCCCAGCTTGAAGAGTTCTTGGATCTTGCATCTCTGAATGCTTTTTGGGCAAGCTGGATAGAAAAACTTCTAGGATCAGTCCATGTGTCCAGGAACAGTTCTAATTCTTCTTCTGGGTGTCTTGCACTGTTAGTTCTTGTCTGAAACTAATCCCATCAGTGACCTGACTATAAACAAGTTTAAATCCTCAAAAAACAACCTAGTTCAGTGCTCAGTCTACTTTCTTTAGTTTGTCCAAAACCGTAAAAAAGAAAATGAACCAACCCAAAACAACAATTCCTATAAATCTGGCAGAATTTCCCAAAAAAACCTCTATACATTTCAACATTTCCTTCAGGAAGCGTTCACCAAATTAGCTTTCTAACACAGTCAAATGAAAGACAAAACTGATAAAAATTGCCAGTATTACAGATTTTTCAGCAAAACAACATTGCCAAAGCCAAAACAGCACAAAGAATTTTAAGAACACATTTGTTTCATGAAGCTATCCATGATGGACCAAGAATAAAGCTGAGTTATAAGCATACCCTAATTATGCTATTTGATTTTGAGCATACGATCTGAGCATTTGGATTGTTCCTCCTAGAAAATCCACCTTCCCCCCTGCCCTTCATGTTTGTGTGTGCAGAAAAAATGAAACTTCCTAAACACTTCCTAAATTTTAGGAAGCTAAATGACACACAATTATTTTTTATTCAATGTTGTGGTCTAGTCTTCAGGTTTGTTGTTTTTTTTAAAAAAGCCACCACCACTGCTCCAGAAACCTCTCCTTGACCTGAGATTTGAACCTGACCTATGGATTAATCACAGGACAGCCAAGAAACATATTAGAAAGACCTGTACAAGCAATGCAGACATGGTAAATATTTTCTCTCAGAGCAATCATACTGAAAGCATCTTCTGATGAGCAATGTTTGGGTTTTTTTTTGTGAAGAATGGTTTCCCATGGCAGTTGTACTTACTTTCTTCATTCCACATTCACAAAGCTGTCTTTGTTATGTCTGGTGGTCCGGTTTTGGGGTTGGTTTTTTCTGTTTGTGTTGTTCCCCCACCCCCACCAATATCACCCAGTATTTTCCTCCATTTATTTTATAGCAATTCTAATAGAGGGCTCTTTCTACATTCCTGAAAATAACCTCTTCATTCTTACACAATGTCTTGGAAGACAACAGTCATTACTATCTTTTGTCTGATAGCTGGCATTTTGTCATTCAATCTTAAATTAATGCTCTGGGCTAAGTCAGTTCCTCAGCTTCCACACTTCCGACATTGTTAGTTTAGACTGTGAAGAACACATACAAAATAATTCACTGACATTTTTCTCTTAATTCTCTAAGTCAAATGATGCCAGTTGAAAAGCTACACTGCAGCATGGCTTGACATACTGTTTTTTTAACAGTATCAACCTGTTTCATGTGAGTCACAATAGAGCTTCCAGTAAAGATAAAATCCAGTACTCCATGTAGTACTGCACTTAACAACTTGCTTTTCTGTTTGCTGCTATAAACTGAAACCACTGAAATTGTCTTTTTTGGCATAGCCATTAATGGTGATAAAACTGAATTCTGAGATGGACTTCTCTGGAAAATCCTGAGAAGTAGTTCTCACTGTACATTTCCTCCCTTTTTCTGTTGATATGTTCTCTTGGCTGTAGCATAATTGCATGACCCATAAAGTGAGCAAACTGCTGTTGCTCAGTGTCAGCTTACTTTTGTATATTCAGGTCTTATTACCATCTGATGCTCAGCTGCAGCTTTTTCATGATCCTCCATGGATTTAGATGCCCTATCTGCTTATTTTACTTGTATTTGATGCCATTTTAGGGCTAGTTGCCTTAATCTCTCCTTTTTCTATTATTTGATTTGGTAGCTCTTGATCAAATATCTGACAAATTAGGAATAAATGCTAGACTACCCTTGTTTTCAGTTTTTACCAGTTGTAAACTCTGTTGCTTTACTTTCTTGCCATATTTTCCCCAAACGTAGCCTTGGTTGCAACTGCTTACAACCAGCACATCATTACCTGTCACGACAGTATAAGTGATAGTATCCAGTATAGTAGTATAGAGATCACAACATTTTGTTTGTCCTTTAATCTCAAAAGGGTTATTGACTATGATTAACAGGCTAATCTTGCGATTTGCAATAATGTTCTACTAACCAAATGACTGCTTGTATCATCAGCCTTAGTCCCTTCAAGATGCAAAAAATCCCTATGTCGCTGAAAAGGAAACAGATCACTCTCAGGTCTGTTTTCAAGAACCAAATTTGTGTTAATCACTTCCATTTGTCTAGATTTTTTTTTTTTTTAATCCTCTATTAATCACCGAAAACATAATATGGGCCATGAGGAGGATGGCTGTCACTTCCTCATTGCCAAGAGATCCACTAGCATACAACACCTAGGAGGTGCTGTCCTACAGCACTTACAAGCTGAACAAAATTGATCAATTTGACCCCCTGCTTGGGACTTGAGGGATAACGCAATTTACCACACTTAGAGGAGTTAAGTTACATAAAATGTATTGATAGCTTATTTTGGGTATCTTGCTGAACCAATACAAATTCCTCTACCTAGACCAGTCACCAAATGACAATACAACCATGTCTTTTGGCACTCTGGTGCCAAAATAATGTCCTCTGCAATCCTGACATTGCAAGATTCTGTGATTCTATGATGCTGTACCCACAGAATTTGCGATTTAAGTATTAAGTTCAATGTGAATGTCCATGTGTGAGTGCATTTATGTTTTGTTTGCATTTACATATGTTCATATGATGTTTGTTTGCATTTATGCATATTCATCTGATGATCCTTGAGGTCCCTTCCAACCTGGCATTCTACGATAAACGCACATGAAACCTGAAATCCACACAAAAGGTGGAGAGATGTGTCTTCTAATTAAGTGAAATATTAGAAAACATTCTGAAAGAGAGATTACATGCAAATTATTGATAATCATCTTACAGAAGTTTAATAAAATACTGTACAGCAACTTAGATCCACATGGAAAGCTTCCTTTCTTGTAATCTAAACTCAGACACATGACAGTTTAAATATTTAACCTTTAGCAGCATCTTCCAATAAACCCAAGGGCTCTCAGAGCTGGGCTGCTGCATCTCAAAACTATTCTTTCACCAAATTTTCAAACCTCAGATCTCACTAGATAGTCTCTAAATGAAAGCTATTACTGTCAGCCAAAAGCACTAAAGCATATTAAAATTTTAAGGAAACATAAACTGAACTGAACATACGAAAAAAAAGCAACAAGCAAGTTATGTAAAGATTATATTATGTTTGTATCTTCCTTTTTATAATTTAGGTCAATAAAAAATACCCTTCTGCTTTCATGTTTACTTTAAAGTACTGCACTATTTCTTTTTCCTGCATTTGCATTGCCACAGAAGTCAGTCTTCAATGTACTAACTACAGAGAATGTGGGTCCTGGAAATAAGCAGTTTCTGGTAAGAGTTTTAACCTTTTGCTTATAGAAACCCATTATTAAAGAGCAAGAGTTCTGAGTTTTCACTTAGAAGAGAAAATACAAAGAAAAAAGTGCACTTATAAAAAAAAATTATGTGCATTATACACAGCCAAGGCAAGGAGGAAGAGCTGAAAGTCAAGTTTTACCACCCCAGAAAAATGCTGAATGTGTTAAAAATACCATGTGCTAAAAAACTGGGACTAAAATATCAAAAAAATTCTGAAATATTCCAAGAGTCGATAAACTGACTCTAACCAGTATTTCTAACCAAAATGCTTTCAAAATTTTATCAAGTTCCTATAATCGTAGCATGAGTGGCCATTATTGATAAGAGGAAGAACAGGACACAATGTAATCAATGACTTCTCTCCAGAGGCTGCCATTTCTGTCAGACATTTCACCAAAGGATGGTAATAAAATGTGTAGTCCATCTTCAGCTCCTTGAGCTATTATGGGTCTTACAGAAGCTCTGCTGCATTCTGTTGATTTGCATGGATCAAATTTGGGCAGACATTCAGATGGCACTTTGAGCAGATGCTAGTTCTTTAAATAAACAAGAGGCTTTTATCTAAGTTTAGATTAAAAAATAGACAAAAAAAGACTGGACATGCACTGATAATATTCCAAAACAGCCTGTTTTTTTACTTTTAATTTTTTTTAAAGTCACTTCTCTCATACCTTTGTTTTCCTTAAATTTTCTGTGCAGGAATCTAAGATAAATTTTAGTCATATCTGCGCAGAAAGATTCTGAGCTGATATGAAGTCCTCTTACTAGTTTCACTCACAGGATCTTTAGACGAGGCTCATGCACAGTCATCTCACTCAGCACGGCTGATCTCCTTCCCTATGGAGGATCCTACAATCAGCCTCTTTCATGTATGGAACATGTACAGAACATTATGTAAATTAAAGTTTCAAAGCATCTTATCAAAGTTTTGAAACAGAAAAAGCTTGAGTTCAAGTAATCATACTTTTTGCATTCTAGAAAAAAACAGTAATTTCCTACACTTGTTCCTGTTATAATATTAAAAGGAACTATGTCTGTATGTTTGAATATTCTTTGTACTACAATAAAGAAGCAGGCAATACTGTTTAGAAGTTCACTCCATCCATAAAGATGTATGTTTAAAATTTCGGTGAAATTCTTTGAGACAGACCTTCCACATTGGCTGATTTCTAATCGTATGGAAGAGAATGGACTTTTGTGAGTGACTTCACTTGGGAAAGAGCAGTTCGTGTGTTATGTCACAGACTGGCAGACTCATGTCCTATTCTGCTGTTCTTCTTCCTGTTCTGCTTGTATCTGACAAAGCATAAGCCCCACATAGAGATGAACCAGAGAGGTTGTGGAGTCTCCATCTCTGGAGATATTCAAAACCTGCCTGGACAAAGTCCTGAGTAGTGTGCTTTAGGTTATCCTACTTCAGTGGGAGAGTTGGACTAGATGATCTCTAGAGGTCCCTTCCAACTCTAACAATTCTGTGATTCTGTGGAAGCTACCACCATCAGGCTGGTTTTAATAAAAACACTTTTTAGAGGGAAGAGCTGCAAACTGATGTGTTTTTCAAAATATAGGGGAAACTAAGTTCTATAGAACCGTTAGGATGCAAGGTCTCCAATATTCAGTTCCCAGAGAAAGTACAGATTTTTAGTGCTTCCATATTTTTTCCTAGCACTAAGCCACTTATAATAATTTCCAGAAAAAAGAGTCCTTGAGCATGTGATGAAACTGATGCAATCCCTCAACAGAGAAGTTGAAACATATGGAAAACAAAATTAGTAAGCAACCCACAAGATGAAGTTTGTTCTCATTAAGCATTTGCTGAATAACTCAAAACAAAACTGTAAAATTCAAAGTCTGTTGTAAAACAGTTTGCAAACAAAATAAAAGGCTTAAACCAGTGTAGCAAATGGTTTGCAATGAACTGTTCGCCTTCAGAACACATCTTAGCAAACCAAATTCTCTCTTTATCCATTCCAAAAGTTATTTCAGAAAAGCATTTGAAAGTAATAATTTTGTTCTTTCTGCCTGTCAGAACATTCTTTGTAAACACCTTGCTTTCTCTGCTTCTTTTTAAGGGCATATTTGCCCTTCATCCATGGCATAAAGCCCAACAGGGCTTTAAACTAGGTTTGAAGGGGGATGGGGATGAAACCAGAGATGAGCCTAAGGACAGCTGCCTGTCTGCCATCCCACTCAAGGCAGGACATGGGGATAAATGTGGCAACAAGAACATAGGGCTCACTAATAGGTTGGTAACCATGCAAGTGGTCGGGATATCTGTACCACGGCTCAAGTGTATCTATGCCAATGCCCGAAGCATGGGAAATAAACAAGAGGAGTTAGAAGCTATTGTGCACCAGGAAGACCATGATATAATTGCCATCACGGAAACATGGTGGGATGATTCGCATGGTTGGAGTGCTGCAATGGTCGGCTATAGGCTCTTTAGAAGGGACAGGCAAGGCAAGAGAGGTGGTGGGGTGGCGTTATATGTTAAGGAGTGCTTTGACTGCCTAGAATTCAATACTAGACACACCAAGGCAGAATGTGTATGGGTAAGGATAAAAGGGAAGGCCAATGAGGCTGATATCCTAGTGGGAGTCTGCTACAGACCACCTGACCAGGATAAAGAGACTGACGAGATGTTCTTTCAACAACTAGGGGATGTCTCATGTTCGCTGGCCCTTGTTCTTGTGGGGGACTTCAACTTACCAGATGTCTGCTGGAAGTACAACACAGCAGAAAGGGGCCAATCCAGGAGGTTTCTGGAATGTATAGAAGATAACTTCCTGCTACAGCTGGTAAGTGAACCTACCAGGGGTAGTGCCATGCTGGACCTACTGTTCACAAACAGGGAAGGGCCGGTGGAAGATGTAGTGGTTGGAGGTCATCTTGGGCACAGCGACCATGATATGACAGAATTTTCAATTTGTGGTGAAGTTAGGAGGGTCATCAGCAAAACCTCTACCTTGGACTTCCAGAGGGCTGACTTTGGCCTCTTCAGGATGCTGGTTGGGAGAGTCCCTTGGGAAGCAGCCCTCAAAAACAAAGGAGCCCAGGAAGGCTGGGCTTACTTTAAGAATGAATGTATGAAGGCACAGGGGCAGGCTGTCCCTGTGTGCTGAAAAAGGAGCCGGCGGGGAAGAAGACCAGCCTGGTTGAGCAGGGAACTATTGCAAAAACTCAGAAATAAAAAAATAGTGCATCAACTTTGGAAAAAATGGAAGGTGAATCAGGAGTGTTTAGGGATATTGTAAGGTCATGTAGGAAGAGAATCAGAGATGCAAAAGCTCAACTAGAACTTAAACTAGCCATCTCTGTAAAGGATAATAAAAAATGTTTTTATAAATACATTAATAACAAAAGGAGGGTTAGGGAAAATCATTTATCTCTTTTGCTGGAAATACTCTATCCGTTACGCTTTCTAGGGGAATGAATTAGTATCTTTCTTCCAAAGTCACAGGCTTTTTAATTCCAAGAGAAATCAACTTCTTTCCAGGAGGATAATGTACAGAGGTTCATGAAGGCTTTTGCTGTGAGAAGGCAGCCTGTCTGCACAGTAATGGACTAATCTACTGCACTGCAGTGTAGGTTTCTGAACTGACATCCCCATAAAGTCTGTTCTTACAGCTAATGAGACAGGATTCGCAGCTCTGCATTTATTAAAAGCACACAATTGCATTTTTCATGCTGAATTTTCATCTCTAAACTTGATGTCCAAGTGCTCCATAACAAATTCACAGCATCTCAATTATGCAGGCTTTTTTAGTATCTTTTGTTACAGTTTTCATCAGCATAAACCAGTTTATGAAATCTGTTGCCCTAACACATTCCCTATTAGAAGACCAGGAGTTAGCATACTAGCAGTATCCTTGAAATTTTTTGCCTTACCATCATTGCTGCTGCGGCTTTCCCATTCCTTTACACTACATATTGCCAAAAGTAGATTCTTGGACCATGCTGTGTGGAAATCTATGCAAAAAGGATATTTGATAGGTGATATTCTGCTCATTACTCAAATGAGGGCTTTTAAATAGGAAAGGTTATGTACATGTACAAACAGGCATTTATTCTTTTAAAATGCCTACCTAAACACAGCAAGGATCTGTCACAGAATTAGGAGTGGTCTGTATAACAAAAATAAGCATGGAACATTGACTGTAATGGAATAATGATTTATTGGTTTTATTACTACAGTAACAAGAGCAATTATTCTTCTCTTAAAGGATGACCATCTGTTTGTTTCCAGGTTCACAGTTTGAAAGGATGCAGGGAAAATCCTGTTCAGGTGAAAAGTACATGAGAAAGCACTGTCCTGAAAATTTCCCAGGACACCGATATCAATCCATGATTGATATTGGGAACACATCAAAGCTTCATTAGAAAGACGAGTCACATTAACTTATTCACCTGTTGGTCTAAAATACTTATATGAACCAGTATCTAGTGGTTCTAAAATATACTAATGAAGACTGGATGAGTGCTTCAGATAAATGGCAAAGTTAATGTTTGGAAAAACAAATTACTTTGACATTAAAATTATATGGGTCATACAGCAGAAAGAAACCCTATCAACTAGGCCATCTCCTGAACTCAAGGCAGGTTCAGCAGTTCCCAGCCATTATTGCCAGCCACTGTCTTAACTGTTTAAAACTTTGCTATTACGGATACTCTGCTGTCTCCCCCAGTGAATCCATTCAAGGGTCTTCTGTATCCTCTCAAGATAAAAGTTTTAATCTGTGCCTATCATGAATCTTTACTCCTGAAATTTAAGATCATGATTCTTGACATAAACACTACAGATATGTAGGAAAAGGTACACTACAGATATGTAGGAAAAGGTACACTACAGATATGTAGGAAAAGGTAGTGCCTTTTCAGCTAGAAACAGTCCTTTACATACTTGAAGATACTTAAATTCTCCTCCTACACATTCCTCCACTTTCTTATCTCTTTCTTCTTTAGGTAAAAGAAACTCCATTAACTATCTTTGAAGAATTACAGAAGATGCAAGTAAAGGGAGCTACTCTTATGTTCTCCTTTGGACCCTCTCTCCCAATGGTTTGCATATGTTCTGACTTTTTATCCTCAAACTGGGAATATGGTTCTATCTAAGCTGAGTTGGAGTGATGATTGTATATATCCTTATCTCTTACAAATGCTACCACTACATATATAATGCTGCACAACAGAACAGTATTTTTGACTCCTCTTCAGCTTGGGAGCCTCAGCTATCAGATCCTTTTGTTTATGTGCTTGATAAATTCCAACTGCATTTACAATTTTGACAGAACTATGGTTTTGACTTTTAGACCCTGTCTTCATTCTGTTATGACTTTTTTTTCCAGCTACAGACCTGCCCTGCAACCTGTTCCGCTCTTCCCAGCTGCATGTTACTGTCAAATATAGTAAGTATACTTTCTACCTCATTATTTGAACCCCTAATGAAGATACAAAGCCATACAAACATCGGGACAGTCCCCCTGGAAAACCTGACTAACTACAATTCAGTAGGATGTAACAGAGTACTACTTTGGTGAACACAGTATACAGCCAGGCTTGCACAAATTCTGCATTTTGAGAAAGAAAAATCAGATTCTATCAAAGACTTACTAAATTCAAAAGAATATAAAGGGAGGGAAGTACAGATGCAAAATTAATAAAATAAGATATTCCACACACATTGCTGTGTACTTGACAGATGTTTGAAGCTTATGAATCTGTACATCAGCTGGACCATCTTAAGACAGAAGGTGTCATGCCTGAGGGTGTTAAGAGCAAAGTCTGCTTCTACAGCTTCAGACCTTATGATGTCATTTGTCTTATTCTTGTTCAGATAAAGTAGGAGACAGTAAAATAAACTTCTAGACTTTTGCTTTCTTCATGCTTAACTGTTATTAATTATAAAGATGGACATATCTACACCCTATAATTTTTACTAAGCAAACAGCACAACCATTTTCTGGGAAAACTTTAACAGCTTACATAATAAGCAAAAATTAGAGAACGTACAGATTATTGGTCTATCTTTGTCCAAAGAGAACTTTAGTTCACGCAGTTGCAGAAAACTGAACTTGGTAAATACAACTACCTATACATCAGAAACTAAACAAGATCAAAGCAAGATATTATCTTCTGAGTGACCTGTGTTACCTTCCAAAGCTTGACATCCATTTAGTTGTAAATGGAAATAAAACCCAACAAGCTTTACTGAAATTCCCAGATGTATCAAAATAAAGCCTCCATGCAGCACTAAAATATGTGTTAACTGAAGATGTAAACAAGTTTTATTACCTTTAATAAAACTATAAATACACCTAAAGAAAAGCACATGAAATATTATTTGAAGGCTTAAATAAATATCTCAGACAGCAGATTCATGATCTTGTTAAACCAACATAAACTTGGGCTGCTGCCAAATGAGGCAGTCCTATCCTCAGCTTCCTACTCTATACACTAGAGCTTTGTTTGGGTGAATCTGTGGTGCATGATGATTTAAGGCCAAATCAGTCCCCTGAACTGTCTGACTGCACAACCACAAAAGTGTCAGCACAAGAGACAAAGCAAAAAGGCTAAGACAGTCCTGTTTGACAGCAACCCCACTGTACATTGATTTCAAGCAATCATGGAACTGCAGCCACAACAGAAGACACCTTATTTGACTTTAGTTCAGTAGTTTTTTTCCAAAATGTATGAAGGTACAGTAAAATATTACTCAAAATTGAGTGCTGTGTCATAGGAAAAATAAAAGTTTTCTTCTTCCTTTACCTTCCAAGTCATTAATGACTTCTCTGAGCTGTTTGCATTTTCAAGTGATTTATGTTGCATTACCTAATTGAAAAATTATATTGGAGAGCACAAGAGTGAAAAGATGAGTAGCAGTACTCTCTCAAGAGATAAGTGATGAAGATGAAAAGTACTGTATATTAAAAAAATTATTACAAATATGAATTAAGAAAAAAATTTCTGAAGTAAACACAACATGAACTGTTATATATCATTCGAGTAACTGCTAAATGCTCAAGGATTCTACTTTTCCCAGTAAAAGTATGCATGGAATTGTTTGAATCCTATCAGTATTAATAAATACACCCCATAATATCAGTCTAAGAAAAATAAGTGGTTTCACATTACTAAGAAAATAAAGAAAGCAGCACACGTGAAAGGCTGAAATCCTAGGTGACTTGACTCTTTATTCTTACTGTAACTTTCCTCTACCTTTCTCTCCAGGGAGTACCAGAGAGATCTTCAAAATCAGACTAGGATCACAGTACTTTTAAAATGAACTGAAGATAAAGTTTTAACAGCTGCTCAAGGCCAATCATTGAACCAATAATCTAACAGGAGTGAGAAGAATTACCTCAAGGACCTCATATGTCTAAGCTCTGTTCAGCACAATAATAAGTAATATGTATATTAAAATTATCACACATTTTAAGTATACCATCTCTCCCATTCTGTCCCCATTGTAATTACTTAAAATGGAATTAAAATACATTTGTACCTTCACAGAAAAACAAATATAATTTTATCCTTACTCATAACATCTTTTTCTAATAAAACAGATTCAGGATTTATCAACTTCATTCTTCCTTTTAGACCATTCCCTCATTTCTCAATATACCATGTAGCAAATGTCTGGGGCTAGTCTTCTCAGCACTTTAACTGTCCTCCTGATCTGTGTAACATTTCATGTGTTCTAATTTAACTTAATCCTGCATGCTTTACTTTGGGATTAGATTACCCATCACAATCCAGGCTTGAAAGAGAGTGGTGCAGTTGTGAATACTTACAAAGCAGTAACTTACTCTTTTCTATCAGACTCATTATTTCCCATTTCAATCATCAAAGCCATAAAAATTACTCGCCCAGCCTCTAGACAAGTCTGGGTACCTTTTCACCTCCTGTTTTCACTATGTGCAAATGCAAACAATTTGCTCTTATTTCATTCTTATATGTTCTTAACACAAGAACACCTCAGCACTGGCCTTTGATAAACTCTACATAATGTTAGCAACCAGACTGAAGGGTAAACACCTCTGTAAGAGGAGAAGAGAAAGGATAGAAAAAACAAGCACAGCTAACTTCAGTTTAAGAATAGACTTAATGCATGGACGTGGCAAAATTAATACAGGAAAAAGAAGGGTCCAGGATCAGCTAACAAACTGACTTCAGGTTGCAACTTCACATGAGGCTAGACAGCAACTCCCAGTTCCTCACAAGGCACTGTGCACCACACAAGGTGAAAAAAAAACAAAACAAAAAACGGTAGAGGGGCAAAGGAAATAGGCAAAAAGGAGAAGCAGAAGAATTCCTGACTCCTCCTACACGGCACACTAGTAACTCCACTTGCTTCCAGGCACAGAAAGCCACTGCTTCTCTTGCTAATGGCCTGTCTTCTGGATTCTGATTTATCACCTTCCAAGACCAAATCAGTGCAAGAAATGTCTTAATACAAATTACAGCAGAGAAGGGGCACTCAGCTTGCACAGGCCCACCACTCCTTTCACATAATACAGAACAAAATTGTTTTCCCTTCGTTTAGTGAAGCATTTGTCCCTGATTTTGTCCTTTCAGTTTTACTGATGACCAAGCTTTCCCTTTACTACCTCCTTTCCATTCCCTCTTTCATAACCCTATACCACCTCTTCTTATTTCCTCATTTTTGCTGTCCTCACCTCCTCCCTTGAAGAGTAACTTCCTCAAGTTACTTGCCTGCTACCCTAGCTACTACCCTGCTCTTTCTGCTTTCCTTATTTACTTCCTCACCTTTTCATATCACCGCCTTCTTCCAGAATCCTTTTTTCTCAAGTTACTGATAATACTGTTCTCACTGAATAATACAGCAGCATACTTAATATCATACATTTTCATAGAGACACATGTTTAAATGCTTTACTGAATGCTTTTACTGATTACTAAACACTATCCCAAACTTTAGCATCAAGACACTAACAGTTAAATGTTGACACCTCACTGGCCTCCAGCCGGCAGAGGAAAATAAAGCTGCTGTTCTTTGTCATAAGTGAAAGCAGTTAACAGTTTCCTAGGTAGGTTCAAACCACTATATATAATATGTGCATTCATCCACAACCTATGCTGACTCAAGACTTGTACAACTACCAAGTAAAAATATGAACATCACTTTTGATTTAGATCTAGTATAGCTATTAAATGACTTTGAAAGTGATGACAGTGAGCTGTTTCAGAATGAGAAACTGAACCAAGTCATTACAAAACAGCTGACTAAAGCGTAACTCAGTGCTGTCCTCTCTTCTCCTCCTTAAGTCTACATGGATATATAGACTATCAAAAGAACACGAGGAAACGAGAAAAAAGTTGAAAGTCTATTTCACAGCAAAACACTGTTATTACATGAATAAGCATCAACCTCCAGAAAAGGAGGTTCAATTCTGAACCCTCAGAAAGATTAAACGCTCTTTCAGGAACAAGTAACACATTTTCCTTTAAAGTGGTATTTAAAACAAAGAAATTAGGTCTTTACGGGAGAAGTTTCTCATTTCAGTCCAGAGAAATTTAGACATGTGTATACAGACCAATTAACCCACTTCCTAAAGCCACAATTTCTCATACTTTACAGAACATCCAAGCTCTATTTCACTTGAAATTTAATATTTAAACCTTTATCTCCTGTCTCTTTAGAACACTGGCCACAGCACACTATGAGATGTGGAAGAACAGAAGATCTAGAGATGGAATTCTCATCAAGAACATCCCTTAATCAAATTGTGTGTATGGACAAGTCAAGTCAAAAAGCTGAACACATGAACACAAGATATTCCACCAACTTCCTTAACTGAAGCAGCCTATGCTGGTTCCTTAAACATGCTACAGTGCCAGCATACTGTCCCACCAGTGGCCTCCAAAACCAAAATGTTGTAATAATCCCATACTAAAACAAAGGTGTTCTGGTTTAAGCCAGGATTAAGCTAATTTTCCTTACTGATTTTTTTTCCTTCAGTAAGCTTTCTTATAACTAGCAACAAGTGTTCCAGCTAGTGGACTGATAACACTGGAATGTTTATGTTTCTGCTGGGACGTGAAGGTCAGTTTGTTCTACTCAGTGAATCTGCCACTACAGATGCTACTAAGGGCAGCAGAATTCTATTTGAGACCCCCCTGTAGGGGAGCTGGACTAGACAGACAGCAGAACTGACCAAAGGGATTCCATTTCATATATCTACGTAAGCTCTGAGGAAGGTCAGAGATCACAGAAGACAACTTCCTTCCTGCTTTTTCTTCTTCCCTTCTCTTCCGTCTATGGCCGGCATCCGGGGAGGACTCCATCCATCCATCACCGTCGACCCCGGGCTCAGCCCTGACCCTCATAACTCTCCCCACAGCCCTGTCTGCTCTGCTGTTATCTCAGACTGTGGGCTGAGACTTTTTGGGACTGCTCACAACTAAGGAGAGTGCTGGGGAGTTGCTGGGGGGAGGCAAGAGGCTTTTGAACATGTAGAGGATGACTGCTGAAAAAACATCTGCTCCTTGGTGGAAGTGGCACTAATTGACTGGGTTTAAACAGCACTGTGCATACCAGTGAAACTCTAACTTACTTCAAAAGAAAAAATAAATGTGTGCATAGTTTAATAAGTATGGTCTGAATGCAAGCTTATTTTGCTTAAAGAAATGAGCTGCCATCTGACTGCCATGGCTATGTAGGCTTGCTTCTACTTTCAAAGACTTGAAACTTAATTCAGTAAGTAAATGTCTATCATCTCTTCACAGACATCTTGTCAAACTAAGTAAAAAAGTATAAATCAACTAAGGTTGACAAAGATTTTTGAGAATCTTTTCATCTCGCAACCTTATTACCCAGTGAGCGTTTCTAAAACAGACAGTGAATGGTTAGATGCATGTGAAAATTGGACTGGGGAAAATTGCTTCAATTTAAAAAGGTATCAATAAGGCAATATATTAATTTAGTTGGTCCTAATCCAGCAAAATAGCAAAATGTAATGCAATCACAAAATTTTCTTATTATTACAGATATGATACACTGAGGGCAGTAGAGAGTCCTCAAATGATAATATGAATCAGCAAATAGTGAATGGCTAAAACACCTTATTATGAAAAACACAGTTTTCAGAAAATAAAACTTTTCTAACAAATGAAGTGACTAAAATTTCTGCTGTTGTTCCCTTTCATCTTAGAAGTCCACATTCAGACAAAAAGTAAAAAAAAAAAGTGAAATATAAAGTAGGAAAAATCTAAGTATGCACATAAAATTAAGATTCCTCTTGAAACGTAGCACACCAGCCAACATTCCTTTTTCCCTTCCAGATCACCCGATGGTTAGTTTCAGGTGAGCCTATTCTTGCATGCAGAGTCCACCAATTTTATTAACTTCAATTATTAAGCAGCTATCCAAAGTCATTAGTATACTTTCTTATTGAAGGGACTAGAGTTTGGTGAAAATGTATCTCGTTCTCAAAAAGATAAAAATGAGAGCTTTTATCCATTCTGTTCTTAATCACAGAAACACTTGAATGCAATCTTAAAACTCAGGATTTACTATATCGGTAAACCAGTGCTTAACTAATATTAACACAGGTAATGATTGCCAGGTAAGTAAGTGCCCCACTGAAAATGACTTGCAGCCTTCTAAGTATGCCTGATAATACTGTCTGAAATTTCTCAAATCCCAAGCTATCCAACTTTTCTTTCAACATTAGAAATTTATCTAATTATCTAATTACCATATTCTTTCTCATGAATGAAGGTGAGAAAGAATTAATTTTACAAGCATGGTTCCTGTACAAAACTTTAACATAAAATCACAATTGAATAAAGATGTAGCTACAGAAATGTTCAAGCTATGTGCACAGATCAGGATATCACAGAAAAATATCTCCAGCGTTGTTAGGTTACTGCAGACCCATACTATAATTTGAGAGGCACAGCTTTGTGGAAAACAGATGAGAATTATATCACATGCAATTTTGAAAGCCTACTGTTCTCTACCTTTGTGCAGAGAACTAGTTCGGTAGAGCTAGTAGCTTTGTGTAGAAACTAGCTCAATTTCTGCTACTTGAAATTTGCCCTTTGTTTGTTAAAAGGCAGAGATGCCTCCTTCTGACAGATGTAGATAAATTAAAAAAAAGAAAATGGTAATTTTTGAATTAAATATTCTTTCCTCTAGTGAACATCATAGAATGTTGAAGATACGCTACTGAACATTGCTTAAGCACGTCATCTATGCAACAAGCTGTTTTTTTCACTCTGGTATCTTTTATTAGTTCCTCCGTGTTTTTTCTCCTAACAAAGAAAAGATGTTAAGTTCTCAGGGAGAGTCTATGGCAACTGTCGTTCTGTGGGGAGGTTCAGTATGAAACTCTAACACTGAGTTACAGAAGCACAGGCGTCTGCCCTAAGTTCTCACTATCAACAAATGTCACGACAGCCTGATTTAGCACACCTCTAATGATCTTCAGAACAAACTGCATAGTCTGTACACACCCATGCTATAAATCTCAGCTAGCAGACATTTGTTTGAAATACACGAGTTCTGCTTTTTCCAGTAACGTCTTTTATCCAGCAGTATTTGCATTTTTTATAGGTTTATAGCATTTACTAGTGACACGGTGCAAGTAGACCTCTCCTGAAAACAATGCCTTCCTTCCAAGTTAACTTATAATCATTAAGTAATAATTACTAATTTAAAAAAACCCAAAATAATTTGAAAATCTAATATTGCTTTTGCCACTTTAGAGAAATAGGAATGGCTAAAGTAATAAAATGGTCTCATGAAGTCATCTTGCTGGAAGTATTGGGCCTATGTGTTTGAAATCTATATTCCACCACAGCAGTGAACTGCTGCAGCAGCAACCTGGCAATTTGGCATTCACCTGCACGCTCCTGAATCATTAATCTGAACTTCTGAAATGTCCTCTATTAAAAATGCCTGTCCTTTGCAGCCATTTATGGATACATAGAAAATGAGTTATGATTATGAGTAACAGTGAAGAAAGACTGGAAGAACATAGTAAGTTGAAACAAAGGAATGAGTCAATGCTGGGGGGAAAAAAGACTAATACTGGAACTAAGAATTCAAAGAAGGGAGAAATGCTATATAGGACAGAACTTGTAAGTATGTAAGGAAGAGGCAAAAATCATGCTAGTGTCAATTAACAGAGCTGACCCAACAATTACTAACACTGATTCTACAGAAACATTGCTTCAGAACGAAGAATCCTTCTGGATACTGAAATAATCAAAGGGCAAATTAAAAGCACTGTATTAGCCTCAGCCAGGCTATGCTTGAATCTTCAACTTAATAACTAATGCTACTGCAGCTTTAAAATACAAAACCTATCCTAGGAAAAAAGATGTACTCAAGCTGATGTAGCACATGGCTCACTCCTCAAGAAATCTAATTCCATTCAATCACCTCTTACCTGCTGTTCTTAAAGAGAAGCACTTTCACTCAGCTATATATCTTCACTTTTTCCAGTAGCAGAAGTCCCTTATGCTAAAGAAAAACCTCAAAGAACTGTAGAAAGAGAAAATAACTTGCCAAAGAAATCTTACAAATATTTTACTATTGCCTAGTTTTAATCTCGTTAGCATTCTTTATGTAGAATTTTTTAACTGCTGCATTTGACTAGAGGCCTTGTCAGATCATGAACATTTTTAAAGGAATTCTCTCCCTTCTGCTAAATCTTGCACTGTTAAATTGAGATTATACTGGAGCAAGACTGAGTTATGTTAAAACTGCAATTTTAAATTAAAGTAACTAACCACTCACTGTCTGCTTCATTAGCTTCTGGTGGCACGCTATTTTCAAACAGAATTCAACTTAGAGAAAAATGAAAATATTTACATAAACTTACACCAGATAAAAGCTCTGTGGCAATCACTTACTGCAGTAGATTTAAACCTTTTTGTGCCTATTAGTAACTATGTATTTCTACTTTGTCTAGACAAAATGTTCTGGTTTTTGGAATTCCAAAAGTTTCACTGAAACATGGAAAGGTAGGTACCAAGCCTTGTACAGACTCTTCTTTAATTGCACATTGCACAACCTGAGAATACAAGATCTCTTTCTCTACCCAGTATAGGTTATGACTGATGCCTGGAATTAAACCTAAACAAATCAAAGCAAGAGACAATTCCAATTACTGATTTGCATTACAAGATGTATTATGTTCCAACTACTTGCTTGAGAACTCAAACTGTGCACCTAGCACAGGTTCTGGTAAGCACAGATGCACTGTTGTCTGCCAAGTTTGTAATTCTGGGTATATCTAGACTGTGAAATAGAGCATTCCTCCTAAAAAAAGAGTTTTAAAGGCTGAAGTATAATATACTTTTAATAAAACACATAGTATTATCAAAATAATTATTGTTAGGACTTGGAAATATACTTGCTCTTTGCTGATTACAGAACAACGTAATTCTACATTAACCTTCTTTCAACCTAAATAAGTACTTTTAATATTCACTTTCTTGAAGATAAATTTCAATAACCTTAGTATGTAAAACTGTTACACTTTGGTAATGAGATTTAAACACTTCTAACAACACTTTCTATTCATGTGGGTTTTACACTGCAATCCCAAATTCACAAACTACCGAATATTAAATTCATTTTCTACAGCCAGATGGGAGTTGTTTCCCATGTACTTATTTAATGAATTTCACCGTTAATCAGAATAGTTTGCCAGTGGTGATCAATAAACATTTTCGATATTTACAGAGTAAGCATTATGAAGAACAGACACAGCCTAGAAGGACAGAGGGAGGGAAGAGACTCAAAGATTTTTTTAGCTTAATTAGTAAGAGTTACATAACCTTCACAGAACATGAATGTTTCTAGTACCTACTGATTTATTTCCTTATCCACCCCCCAGTAACAAATCCTTGTAAGCAAAGATCACTTAAACTAAAAATCACAATTAAAGCATTTTTTTAAATTTTGGGACAGAGGCACGTAAGGACTTGTGGTTTGGGTGAGTTCAGAATCCAAATCAGAAACAAGTGTAATCCCTACATTTGCAGTAGGAAAAACTCTAAAAACTCTAAATACAAAAAACTTCAGAGGGAGCATACTATCAAAAACTTGACTGGGACCCAAATTTCACATTTTGTACTATTTAATGGAACAATCAAAGTCAGGAAGAACATTCAGACAGCGAGTGTATTAGGTGCCTGGACATACTGGATGGAAAGTGCAAGTGATACAGGATCCTTGATTTGCTCAGATTATGAAATTGCTTGCTGCACACAAACAAAGTGTACCATTACTGTCTCAGCAGGACTGGGTTACATACATCAAATTCCGTGCATCTGAGCCTGTGACTTTTAATAGATTTGTGATCTTCTTAGCTTGACCATCTTCACATATTCTGACCAGACTGAAGTAGACTAGCCATGACAGCAAACATTATTAAACTCGAAAGTGGGATGAGGACAAGAGAAGAACTTATTGCAGATGACATTGGGTCTTTTTATATTAATTCCAAGAAATCAGCAGAGAATTAGACACAGCTGTATTTTTGTTCAAGAATTCCAAAGTGTCAACTCCAACTAAACGAAAGAAACAGATCCTTTAAGTAAAAGGGATTAAAGGAGTAACTTACGTAATTAAGACCTAATGCCAACTACTTAGAAAAAATTATACAGCTTGCGTTTTTTACTCTCAAACCTTTTATTTGGTTTCATTTAATTACATCAAGCTCAGATAGCAGTCCAAGTTGAGTATTTCAAGTTTCATACTGAAGTGCAAGCCTGCAAAGCAGTCCTCGAGGCACAAGCCTTTCCTCTACTGCAGATGGTGTAACTGGCTCATAAGCTGTGCCGGACACCTTTTAGCTCCCAATCAAGGAGGAGCAAAATAAAGTTTAAACCAGCTTTAGGCCCGTTTCCTCAAGGAGCAGAGATTTGATTTCCAAAGCATTGTTCCTACCAAGTAATTTAATTCTTCACAGCAAATAAACCTTCAACTGAGCACTTCATTTTTTTTTCTTCCAGTAAACCTCAATGTCCTGAAATTCAGTCCATATGGAGTGCAATATAAGTAATGTTAAAATCACTATTGTAATAATTGAATCTACTTGGTTTTAATACAACTAATTTTAATCGGCACTGTAATAATAATCTAAGACTGAAACAAATAGGTCAGCAGTTCTATCATCACTTTATGAGATCAGCCTTAGTGACTGTGGTGGAATCCTGAAGTTATGAAATTAGGATTATCACTACAATAGCTGTCCTCCACACCTCAAATATTTGATGGCACTTGCAATGTAATTATCCCTTTACAGCTGCATATGAGGGGCAAAGGCACATACAGCATTAATAACTCCAAATGACTAACTAGCTTTGCTACTTCAACAACTGATGTTTCATTTATCATACCTGCTACCGCAATCATCTTTTATTTCATAAAATATGCTTAAGTTTTCTGAATTAGAACATGAAATGAAACAGCAAGTTTTTGAAAATATGATGGCCCCTCAGAAATAAGGAAAGATTAAGAAAGGACATACAAAAAAAGACCTGAAGGAGACTCTTCTCAGTAACTGAACAGACATTAACAGTAAATAGTAGTGTAGCTATTTCTGAACCCTATTCCTATCTCTCAGCTAAATTTAAAGAGGCAGCTATTCTGAGAGTATGATATTCATTTAACAACCTGATTCTACTAAGAACTATTAAGGATAGGTAGTAACAAAGAAGGTAGCTGTTCCTGTTTGCTATTATTAAGTCTCAATTTACAAGTATCATTCTGCCACCAACAAAGCAGCCTTCCCCTTTCTACTTCACGCTTTTGAAAGCTGTAATTATGTATACCTTCCCAAGTTGCTTCTGTAATAACTTCAATTTCTCCAATGCAGATTATCTTTAATTTCAGAAACTGGAATGCAATTTAATTATCATTATTAGTGTTTTCAAATTGCCATAATTTCTTTTCGATCGTAAGTAATCAGCCACTGTCATTTCCTCCTAAGTAAGCTCTAATGGCTTCTGAAGTGGTCTTCTGTCAGCCAGAAATTTGCATTACTGTATTTTTTTTTTCTAACAGTATCAGAGGGGGCTTTTAGATCTCTGTTACCTATTGCTGATATATCTCAAAACCCCTCTATCAATTGGTATCAGTACCATGCTGATTTACATGTTAACTTGTTAAAACTGGGATTTTGCATTGCCAAATCATCAAATAAGCTCTGTGATACCAGACATCAAGCACTGTAAATTTTCAGGATAACGTCCTAACATAAAACAGAACAATAATGTCTTTGCTACTTTCCAAATACAATTTAATTTCTCCAAGTGATCACTGCCAAGCAAAGCACTTCTTAAAAGTCTGACTTTTTTGCTTTATCCTGATATACTCTAAGATTCACATAGTACATGACTATGGACTGTCCAAGACCTTCTGGGCAGTATCTCATCCTCAGGACAACTTTCCCTTTTTCCTATGGTTTGGACTAAATGTCCTAGGCTATGCTAGGAATATGTTCTGGAATATATTCTGTGAAGTACAGCTTCTCAGAATACCGCTGTGTTTTGCAGTCACTAATTATCACTGGGAAAGCAGTAAAACATTTTCTTGAGATGTCAATCCCCTGACATCATAGTGATTGGTTATCTTGATCTTTTTTACATATATCTATTTCTAACAACTGTTGGTTCCTCTGATAATGTCAGCCACTGCCATGGTAGGTACTCCCACTCCCTTTTGATGTCATCTTTACAAATTAGGGCCTCTGACTTGGAGCTAATTACAACTTTTAGTTTGATTCTGTGGAGGCTTTAGAAAGCATATTGACAGATCCCATTTTCAGACCTCCCTGTCTCATAGTTCACAAATATTGACTTGGCACGCGTGACTGCTCCTTAATGGAGGCATCTTCCATTAAAGATCTCATAAAATCACATGAAAGCCAGATTAATATTCCAAAACAACAATGTAATTTGAAAATAATGGTCCTGTTTTGCTTTGCTCTCTAAAGTAATTTTTTCCTTAATAGATTTTACTTCTAAGACCAAAGTAAGCTTTTTTAACTCTTTTTTTCCAACATTTCTTCACATATTTTACAGTGATCCTGAACATACTTATTCAGACAAATCTGTGACCAGTGTAAAATCACTGCAACTTTTTACGTATCAGGCCTAAATAGCCTCCATTTCATTTTTAACACCAATTTAATTAGCCATACTGTTCTAATATCTAACTGAAGAGCCTCTGTCTCAACCATAAGCTTGGGCATTGCAGTATGTATTAAATCTGAGCAGAAAGAAGTATTTAAAAATTTCAAATCAGAAGACTGTGTACAGCCCTGGACTTGGCTCTACAGTGCCATTTAAATACTGGGCTAAAAAGTGTGCCTTCAAGCCATTTACTTTTCAACTGTATTGAGTCCCAACCTTGATTATACTATTGCATGAGGACTGTACCAATATCCTCTTTGAAAATGTTTTGTGTTTTGTTATTTCATCCTGTTTCACAGTACTTAAGTAGTAGAGCACCACTAACCACGATCTTCCTACTGGCAACGTTCTGTTGAGCACTCACCACACAGTACTATGAATTTCACTGAGTTTCAGCAAAGGTTTGCTCTTTTCAGACTTCCGTATTACTGTCTCTGATAATGTAGTTTTTAAAGTACAGGTCCCTACATTTGTCAGCCTCTTCTGTACTGCAGCTAAAGACTCACAATAGGAAGAACATTATCTTCTCCACTGATATGTAAAATTATCCAGTATTCTTCCTAAATTTATTTGAGAAACATAAACTGCAAGCCTTGCTGTGTAGCTTGAGGGTGTTTTCTGGACTGCATAGATTTTGAGTACTCACATCCTCCTGGAGCTCCATTTCTAACTACATCACAGCACTCCACAATCAGCTAAGGCAACTAATTTGAGGCTGCCTTTGAAATGCACCATTCGTGGTACCTTTAACAAGACTATGACAAACCAATCTATATGAAAGCTTCCAAAGCTTTCCTGTAGAAAGATCCCACAGTAGATAATGAAAAACCCTCACTCACTTTCTGGGTGATTTGTTTGTTGCTGGTTTGTTGTTTTGTTTGTTTTAATTTTAGTGTTTTATGCCTTTTACTTGAATTATTTTAAACACACTCAGTGACTGACTGTGAATTTTATGAACTGGCTCTTAGATTGTGTGCCCTTTACACTCAGTTAGATTTACTCTGATCATAGCAAGTCCTCATTTCACATTTGCTCACCTCACCCCATTTGTTCACATTTGTAACAGGTGCACAACAGTACCTGTCAATGGACTTTATTTCAAGTCATTATTTTACATATTTCCTAAGAAGTGATGATAAAGTTTCAGAACACAATATAAGTCTTATTTTCCTTCAAAGACAACTCAAAAATCTTGCCAAGATCACTACATGGTTGAGAACTCATTCAGAATGACAGCGCAAAAGGCAAAATAATACATTTCTAATACAAACAAAGAAAATAAGGTTAGAAATGAAAGTAAATATGCTACTATCCATCAGAATTTGCTGTAGTGATTACTAGGAAATTAAACAAATACTAAGTAATTAAAAGCTGCAGTTTTCTCCTTCTTAAAGCACACTATCTCACATATTAAAAGTAAGAGGCAATATTGTAAATTTCAAAGTCAAATTTATTTAAACTGATAGAGAAAAGAAGCTAGTCCTTATACAAGGAAATTTTCATAAACCTCACCAGGAAGCTTTGACCATTTTGAAAACAGTACCTGGGCCAAAGGAGAAAGAAAACCAGCGAGTCTTAGAAGATGAATATGCAAGGGAAGAGAATCTTAATTAGGTACCTAAACTCTTTTTGCTGCACTTACAATTTCATACAGCACTGTGGGAGATGGAATTCAGAGACAGAGGGAGAGAGTGTGTGTCACAGATCGTGACTGAGCACAGGAAAACCAGGGGGGACATTAAAACAAGTTTCACCCTATAGATGGAATGCTAAGGTAGGTTGAGTGGTGGAAGGAGTAATCACACTGAAAAAAGTATTTTCTTGCTTAGCTCTACTTTACATTCTGGTGGCTGATCAGTTAAAGGAGCTAGAACTAAAAGATGCCACAATATTTGAGCTTGGTAAAAAAAAAAATAATAAGAGCTGGACCCTGCATTTTTTACAGGGGATCCCAAGACTATGTAAAGACATGACAGTTTAGGCAAGAGCCAGGTGGCCCTCACGGAGAAAAGGTATTCAGTGGTTCACTTAAAAGATTTACAGACTGTCATAGGGTTTTAGGAACCTTCTCTTCTTACTCTTCCTTATTCTCTCAGGAATTAAATATTGCTACCACAGTACTAAACAATGATTACAAGATAATAAAATGAAAATAAAGTTTCTGGAAGTTTGGGCTGGGGTGGTTTTTCTTCCCTCAGTTAGTAAAAAAATCTGCTTAAACCCTATTAAATATAAAATTCAACGAAATGGATTAAAAAGCCTAGCTACAGCCACTTTACTAGCTGAAGAAAGGTTGTGATTCACCATGTGAGTTCAGAAATGGCATAAACTGCTAAAGGACAGCTTAAATGGTTTATGAACAACAGCAGAGTCCAAAGTGAATTATACTTATCTATTATTAAAATTGTAAAAAGAACTCAGGATATATCAGAACTAACAGCTGCCTAAGACTTCTCTCTGCAGCACAATGCTGGCAGCTAGGAATGGGGAGATGATTAACCCTTCAGTAGAGTTCACTGTTGGCCTGGTCCTGTCCCTGTGAACTTAAATAGCATTAACTCTGAGCTGAGGTCAAGTGCTTTCAAAAATGCATCTTTAAGGGGTACTTCTGGCACATTTTCAAAAGGGCAGCTTCTGCTTTGACATACTTCTTGGGGACATACCATTCTGCTTTACACTTCATGATGGCCCTCCACAGGTATAGAGCAGAAACAAGAAAATGTTTCTAACTGCATTAGTGGTATGTACCTCCACGAACACATATTAGGTATTAACTGTACTGCAGCATGTTGGCAAATGTTTTCCTCTCCATTTGCTGTCATTTTCTTTGACATGAATAGTACTGCTTACTTCAGGTCAATGTATCAGATCAAAAACCTTTTATCAGGGTTAAGAAAAAATGGTTTGATAAGGTACCACACAATAAAATAGCATAACCATATTTACTTCTGAATTTACTTGCTTACTCTAAAATTAAGTGTCTAATATACTTGAACTGCAAAATGCAGTATACACTCTCACTCTATAATAATAAAATATACAGCATGCCTATAAAAATTATATTAAATAACAAGCATGTGTTGGAATAAAACGAAAAATACAGAGCTCAATTTGCATTTACCAACTTTCAGTGCTTGAAAATTTCAGCACAGCAAGTAAAAGCAGTTTCTCTCCCTTGTTAGGAAGATTTGTATATGCATTATTTTCTCAAAGTCCACCACATTTTCACAACTAAATTTCCAGCAAAAACTGGCTAACTGGTATAATGTTCATCCAGCACAAATGAACCCTCTGCTGCGGCGCTCCAAATCCGTCTATTTTCTTCATCAGCATAATCCAGTATGAAATGTTGCACACAATCATATCACAACTAGATGCTGATGGATTGATACGCATCACATATAATGCCTTCTTAATTTTTACTGCCTCCATAAAATGTTGCAGACTACCGTGTTCATTTTAGAAGCACTATCCAAAATGATTTATAGCTCATCCTCCTGCATGGAAGGAGAAAGTGAGATTTATGATTTCATTCATTAGCAAAGGTGGAAATTGCATCCAGTTTTCACCACTAATGAAACAGTGTTTTCCTTGACTTCCAGGTCAGTACCTATGTAACAGCATTTATTTCTCCATTCAAGTTGTCTCAAAAAATATTTTTCTACAATTCTGTTAATTCCAGGATTATCTGGAAAAGTTAAACATTACCAAAGGTGTGGTAACTAGCATGTAGGTAGAGTGCATGCTACTTGCTTTGAAAGAACTTTTGGCAGGACTACACAGGCCTCTCTAGACTGGCAATCAATTGAATCAATAAATAGTCCTTGCAGCTATACCAAAGGTGACAGACACTACATACCTGGCATATTTTTGAGGTATCTAGATTGTCACACCCACTTCTATGTACATATATATACCTGTCTGTACGCACATGCACACATTTTTTCCCTATTAGAACTCCCCTTTTGCCGTGATGTTCCTTGATTCTAATTGCTTTCACAGGCTTTAGCTACTTTGAAATAATCACCTATGAGAAATTTCTACAGATCTATTACACATCGAGGTGCTGAATGACACAATACAAAAATTTATGAGATCTGAAAGGCTCTACACCTTTCCCTCTATTCAGACCTAAGCCAGCTCTCCACAAGCGAGCAATACCTTCTTCACTGGTTACCAGCAGAACTACCACAGTGACCTGGAGTTCCCAGGCTTCTTTTGAGAATGACAGAATTGCCTTGTTTTGTCTTCTGCAAACACTGAGGATGTGAGCCAGCAATGACAATCCCCAAACCAGAAAATTGTTCCAGTGTAAGCAACAACAAATTTTACCTTAACTTCCCACTATTCTCTTAAAACAATATCTTAAGTTTGTTTTGCGAAGTTTCAACTCCTCCAGTTTATCAGGATAACGATAAGACATATAGGTTGGATCATTAGAGCTGCTCATTAAAGAACATGAACAAGAAGCAAGAGCAATACTGAGTAACTTTCTCCCTCTCTGAGTGTAAAAAATGTACAGTCTGTCCTCAAACAGTGCTCAAAAGGATCCTACTGACCTTTCTGAGCTTACAGGGCAATTTCATGAATTTGAGTAATATCGCACGACTTCACCCATAAGCCACCAAAGTAACCTCTGTTGTAAAAACATTCAAAATCTTAGTGTGTGAAAATAAATGTCTGTTGTTCTTGTGAGTTTGTGATACTGATTAGTTGCAATAACTGGCTTACTAGTGGTAAATTTGAGACTCCTCTGGTAATGCTATTAAACACTAAGTACTCTTGCTATTTCTATGAAACTAATTTTGAGCCAGTTCAGTGAACTGTCCACATTCTGGGCTGCATTAAAAGAAGTGTGGCCAGCAGATTGAGAGAGGTGATTCTGCCACTCTACCCTGCCCCTGGTGAGACCTCACCCGGAGTGCTGTGTCAAGCTCTGGAGCCCCCAAAACAAGAAGGACGTGAACCTGTTGGAGCATGTCCAGAGGAGGGCCATGAAAATGATCAGAGGGCTGGAGCACATCTCTTAGGAAGACAGGCTGAGGGAGTTGGGGTTTTTCAGCCTGGAGAAGACTCTGGACCTTACAGTGACCTTCCAGTACCTGAAAGGGGCCTATAAGAAGGCTGAGGAAGACCTTTTCACAAGGGCATGTAACGATAGGACAAGGGGTAATGGTTTTAATATAGAAAAGTGTAGATTTAAATTGGACATTAGGAAAAACTTATTTAATATGAGGGTGGTGGATCACTGGAACAAGTTGCCTAGAGAGGTGGTGGAGGCCCCACCCCTGCAGACGTTCAATGTCAGGCTTGATGGGGCTCTGAACAATCTGTTCTAGTTGGAGATGTCCCTGCTTATTGTAGGGGGTTGGACTAGATGGCCTTTAGAGGTCCCTTCCAATCCAAGACATTCTATGATTCTATGATCTATACCCCTCGGATCACAAAGGATATACTCCATTATAATATATATATATATATGACACATGGTTTTGCTATTAAGACTAGGAACACCCCTTCAAATCTGCTAGAAAGAGGATAGAGGTAACAGTTGGTTATGCCACTAAAGTATCTCATGTCCACCATAGAAAGTGTCAGCTGATCACTGAATTTCTGCTTTCTTGTCTTGAACAGAAGTAAAAATATCCCAGTCATAACATTCAGAAGCTCAAACAGCAGATTACACTAAATTTGAGTTAGTTTCAAAATTCAAATAACCTTATCTATGCTTAACATAAAGAAGGCTCTCTGCTTGCTAATGACTGGCAAAGAATACAGGTTCTGTTTTTTATAAAGAAAAAAACAACAAACCAACAACAAGAATGCAAGAACAAGCATTACAGAAGGCATTAAGTTTCTCTACAATCCTTTGGAACAAACCTGAGAGACAAAAATGAAGACAAGCCTGCTGGCAAATCGTTTTGGGCTACACTAAGAGAATAAAGACATTTGCAAGTTTTTATTTAGATCCTCATATCCAGGAAACTGGTGCTTTAATGGTAGTAGCTCTGATCAACCGCCCTCACCTTTTGGGTCATGGGCCATCAGCTGACATGGCAGAAAGGTCAGAAGGTTATCTTTCTATTCAATACTGTAATAGTATTGTTTGCATGTAACCAGCATGTGTTAGAAATACCACTGTGAAACACAAAAGCCAGGTCCCCCATGGTACTAAGGGATGCTATATAAACACAAAGAAAAAAACCTGAAACCTTACTTCAAGGCAATTAAAATCCTAAACACTTCATGAATTGATCAAGTTTTAATCCCTAACAGGATTGTAGCATAGCTAAAGGAACAAGCCCTTCTGCTGGAGATACCACATACACAGGAGCTTTTCTGTGGTAGAGCTAGCAGAAGGCTGTAAATTCCCAGCCACCATAAGCTAAGCCAGCAAAGGCACCAGTCAGCACAACTGCATCTGAACTAGGAGCCTGCTGATGGCAGGCCCTTTGTTCACAACTCCTCCGTGGTGTTACTATGGGAACCTCTGTAGTGGGAGTTTCTTATATCTGATCCAGGTTTCAGAAAGACATAAGTAGGAACAAAGGAAAGAAACTGAGGAAAAAGATAATAAACATATCAGCACATTATCTGTCATTTTCTGTCCTACTGGAGAATCCCAATGGAGATGAGGCACTTCTTACAGGCAGTAACCAGACAAGATTAGCATCACTTCACTAATTTATGATACACTTAACATTCCTACCTATTTAACTACTAACTAGTGAACATTTTTTTACCTTAAAATAACACAACAGGGGCTTTACCCAACTACAGTGATTAAAGACAAACTTCTGCTTAACAAAACATTTCCAAATACTTCTGAAATGCAACTTAAATACACATCTTGGTACAACTCTAAATTCACCAAGCTAAAAACTAAACAACAAAAAAGTATGTACTTGGCCCAACAGCCCACTGCCCTGCTCCCAGTAAACAATAACTGCTGGCTTGCTACCAGAGGGGACATATAGCACAAAAATAGCAACAGTGACACAGATCTGTTTGCTCCATAAATAGAGCCAGAAAATGGAATGGAGAAATTTATGTAATGTTTAATATGCATACTAATTGCTTCTGCTTTCTTATACACCACAAAGCACAGGCTCCAAGTTTTCACACAGATTTTGTAGTATAATGGTAGCTAAGAAAAAGGACACAGTTATGGAGTACTTCCTCGCCTGAAATAGAGCAATATTACTAAAATCACCATCTGTCTCAGAGAAATCAAACGGTACTTGGAGGAACCTACCAAGCCACAGAACATGCTTAGCATATGAGAAGTTGTAGTTAATATTAATTTCTGTTTTGTTTTCCAATTATTGATGCTGGCAGAACAGTGCTCGGCTGCTCCTCCTCTCCAGTGTATTTCTGTTTCAATATACATATCAATATTAATTTTCCCATCAGAGTTACTGTCATATCTAATGAGCAAACACATGGTATGTGATGTGTCTTTTTATGCCCTTGATTTTTACATTATCTCTCATTAATTCAGATCACTAATAATATATTTTTAAAGTGGTCACAATTAAAAAGATGTGCTGTAGGACTGCACAAAGTTACTATAATGCATAAACCCACGTACCATGTATCTGTTCGCATTCCCTGTCACAGAAGAGCTAATTTCTCCTTTAAAATTTTCACTTAGAAAACCCCTCAAAGACTGAATAACAAAGCTTTACAAAGTATTACTACAGTATTAGAAAGAATGCAAATACACTCTAGCATTTAACTATAAGCAGAGCATTTAATTTACAGTGATAAACTGGTTCTGCAGACATGCATCCTGAAAATGTTACATTTTAAACCAGTCAGACACATTGGCAATTTCTGATAGTACAAAGTCTATACAAGAGCCCTCTAAATTATAATCCACAGTATTTTTAAACTCAGATAAAGAATCACAGTCTCAAATTAATTTCAGTATTTCTTTCCTTTGCATATTTCCGATTTCATATTATATACTCACTCAATTGTTCACCATTTCTGAAAGTGATCACAACAGTCAATGTTTTTTAAGGAAGCTGTTAAAGCACCAAAAAGCACAGTGCCTTTCAAAACAAAGGATACATAGACCAATCCTGGATTCACTGGTCATGTCTATGTTTGCAACTAATGTGACCTAGCAGGAAAAGACTTCAAAAATGACAGTGGTGCACAGAACTTCATATGCATGTTACATCAGTTTGACAGCATTTTTATTTCAGATTAGCCCTTCTCTCATTCCATGGTCTGAACATTCATTTGAGGTTGAAGTGTATTAGGTGTAATTCTGTAATTCAACAGGAACTCAGTTTGTCTCTATGATCACTTCAAGATGTGAAACAAAGCACAGTAAGTGGTGATGATCAAATCTGCTTCAAGAGCACACTTCTGATTCAAAGTAAAGCACAAAAAGGAGATGCATCCATTGAAGTCAATGGGGGCTTTGTCATTCTGTTCAGTGAGATAAAACTTACTTGATCCCTCCCTCCCCTTTTTTTTTTTTCCCCTGACCTTTTCAGTTCAGACATGAAGAATAAAAAATAACTGCTAAATACAGTGCAAAAATAGCGTCTTAAATAAAAGGAAATTTGGTGTGGTTGTTAGGATTGCTTTAATTTACTTTGGCTTTTCTCATTCTCACAATCATCACTCAGAACCCAAGCAACAGGATTAAGCCAGTGATACTTCCATGGTTGTGCTTGGAAGTTCACTTTAGGGTCATACTGCTGTGCCCAAGCTGATTACTCTTGAAGGCACTGGGATTCTCCAGAGGCTGCCCAGTCTGCTCACATTCAGCTAGCTGTACTTCAGAGCTTTAAAGAACAAGTCTATGATGACAAAAGTAATATATATAAATCTGTCAGCTCTTTGTGATCCTTTTGTCCCAAGTACTTTCCTCAAAAATGCCTCCCCTCACTCTTGCTGATACAGAGGGAAAAGAATTGTGAGTGTAGGTAAGATACCAGAATACAACCGTGCCCTGAATGAACACGAAAATCTAGTTATTGTAGAAGGGGCTGTTAAAAAACCTCATACTTAGAAATAAGACAACTTAATTTTTTATTATGCCTCTCTATAATCTCCAGTAGAAGATGACTCAGCTTTATAAATTATATATTTTTCACTTTCAAACTGTTAAAGCCATCCATCTTGTGATTTATCATTTACATAGAAATTATTAGATTATTATGGACATTTATTGTGTACTGCAGAGAGAACACATGCAAACCCAAACATATATTATAAAGATGGTGTGTATGACATTAAACTAAGAGACTTAATAAGCACTTAATACAGACATTAAGCAAGTGGCAAAATGCTGAGCAGATTATAAACATAAACCCAATCTTTTAGTATGGTAGTTCCTTAAAAATCTTTTCTATGAGTAAGATATCAACCCCTTCAAATTATTTACTGAAGCTATAGGAACTACTACCACTTCTTCCAAATGAATCCAGCACATCTATCCTCTCAGAAAGCATACTCAGTACGAACTGCATTCCCAGCCATCAGCTGGTTTGGGAGGAAAAATTAAAGGGACATGCCTTCATTTGCCCCAATCTTTAATAATTAAAGTGTTATGACTTTATGATGTTACAGTCTGCACAGGTTTGCTGTCAATCTTGCTCCCTATGATACTGCACCTACAGTCTTGGAAATTAGCAAGTTCTTGTTCTGAATAAGTAACAGATTTTTTTCAAGAAAGAGGAACCTTTCATGGTGTAAAGACCAATGTCTAACAAAGCTTTCCAAAAGAGTAAATGTTATAGGCAAATAGAGACTGCAGGAAGTACGCATCAAATGCCTCCTATTCGCTGGGTTAAGTAAATGAAGTCTGCAAAATCACAAGTTTAGTAGCTTCTCCTCAGTTCTCCTCCAAGATCTGAGTCAGACTGACAATATAGTTCAGTAACCTCCCCATGCTGCTCTCCAATTAGAAATGTTTGTCAAAGTGTCACTGGCTGACCCACCTTCTCAGAACCACTTACCTGTTTGAAGTTCTTGGTGCACTCTGTATTTACATCACTGAGAAAGGATAAGGAATAAGGCACAACAGAATCCTTGGTATGAGAACTGCTGGACCATTTTTTCCCCCCCTTCTCCTTTGTTCATGATGTTCCTACTGATTGCTTCATGGCTGTTTCTCCTCAACATAGTTTCTCTTTTTGAAGCTTCTCTCACCTGTTATCACACAGCTACTCCACCTGCTGCCCACACTGTCTCTCAAAGCAGCTGTTTCTAACTGGCTGCTTGGTCCCAGCTGGATGAGATGATTAGGTTCCACATTAAGCCTCTTTAGCTACTGCTGAGAGGAAAGCATACACTTCACATTCATCCTGCAAGTATAAATGGTGGATTCCAAGCAAAATGCATGGAAGGTCTGTCAAACACTTAGCCAAATTCTGCTAAGGTATTCTGCAATTTCTTAGCAGTGCAAAATCAGATTAGATTTTGGGGTCACTTCTACAGCAGGTTGGAATTGGACTTCATTTTATCTTTTCAGTCCTTGCATACATCACTCTCACACAAACCACTTCATTAGGTGCACCAGGGTGCCCAGAACCTTCCCTGCAACAATAGGTGCACACTTAGTTTCTCTGATTCACCTGCCAACAGCCTTCTCCCAAAGCCAAACAATCCCCAGCTGTATAAAACATATCTTCTCTGGTTCTCATTTAGTAAATATGTGCATATGTGCCAAAGCTTTCCCAGGCAAAATTTGAAATAGCTGAATGTCCATGGCAGATTATGTGCTCTATGTTAAATATTTCAGCAAATTTGTACCATTTAACCACAACATTGCTATGATAACTTAATTTAAGAAAACAACTTAGGGATGTTAAAGTGCATTTACCCTTTAAGGCAGACTTTTAGGACAGCTCAGAAGTTGCATTCTTTCTGTTTCCTTAAAGCTCCTAATATGAATTAGCATTCTTCTAGTGCTTGACACAGAAAAGTTTCATTGAGGCTGCTAAATTATATGGATGCGAATAATGCACTGCAGTATTTTTTTGCTGAGATCTTTCTGTTCATAATTATGATTCATTATGATTATGTTTTCTAAGTGTCAGAAATCTGTAGTATTCATTCAGCTAAGAATGATCACTGGTAAGATGTTAATGATGTTTACAATAAGATTTTAACAACTCTAATCCGGCTTTCAGCCACCATGCGTTTCTGTCAGCCTCTCCTAGAGCTCTTGGGATTTTCTGCATGTTCAACTGGGTGAAGAGTTAGTAGCACTTTAAAGGCTATCCAAGGACTCTCACATCTCAAGACTTTTAAGACACTGATGTTATCAAGAGCCATCCGGAAGGAGAGAGTTAAGAGTCACAAGGTCTCCAGTTCCTTTGCCATTTCCAGCAATTTTCACTTAGAAATTAAGCAAACCTTGAACAGGACTGCTAAATCAGTAAAATACTGTTAGTACCAGAAATACTGATGCAATAAGCTGCTTTATTTCCCAGTCTTGAATTGTTTTTCTGATTGAGACTATATACTTTTTACCATAAAAACACACTTTATGTTAAGGACACAGTTTCTGATACTGACTGGGCAACAGTGGAAGAGCATTACCAAAACAGGACTGGTGAGAGTACAGCAATGAAAGAAGAACTTCTAAACTCTAGGTCATTAACACCAAGAATAATGTACCTGGTTTGAAAACTAAGAGACAACCACGTCAAGCCTATTAGACATATAAATGCAACCTGATTACGAAACCCTTATATTCTCTAACTTAAAAATGTCTCAAGCACACACAAAAACATTTCTGCCTAACAGAAGAAAAATGAGTGTTTTCCCAAAACAGACTTTCTCCTCATATCTACAATTTGCAATGTCCTAATACAGTGATTGTATAACATAACAGCTCACATAAGCTAGTCCAATCCTATTTAACTACACCTTACATCCCCTGAAATAGGGAAGCCTTCACAGAGGTTTTTTCAATATTATATTCAGCTGATAATACGGCCAGTTCTTAAGGTGAAGAAGCCAAGAGAAAAATAGGAAGAGCTTAAACAGCCCACCTAAATGGAAAGGTATCATTCAAATTAAACCACTAAGTCCAATTTCTGTTCAGGAGCACCATGTGACACAATCCACGTAAAGCACAATTTTTCTTAATTTACAATCACAATACACAGTATCTTCTAAGTCTACATTATAAGGAATTTGACGAAGAGTTATATTATTTGGCCAACTATGTACCTGTAGCACTAAGACACAATACTGAAGGACGAGAAACAATTTTAAGCAAGAAAATGGTGTACTTGAAAATGTTATTATAATTTTAAATGCTTTATTCCTTGACATTAAAAATGTGTTTGAAAAATATGAAGTTAAATATTTTTCTGTATCTTGATTCAAGCCCCTCCCATTCATTTTAACTGCCTCCAAATATTTCAAATACTATTTTTCCCCCACACGGAAGTAGAGCTGCTAAGGATCAGGATTGTTCCCTTTAACTGGGCTACCTCAGACACTACCTTACTTTTCTGAAATACTTTTGGAACAGTTTATACACTGAGCTAATTCAAGGAGAATCAGCCCTGATTTGGAAATGATAACAACTGCAATAAACAGAAAAACAGTAAGGTATGTTACTCCCTCTGCAATACCAGTGGTGTTTTGTCTCAGGTATCTGCTTAAAGGTTGGAAGAAAAAGAGAGACTAGGAAGGGAGCTATGCTTTAAACGACACTTACTTATTCCTTTAGCCACTGTCTCCCAGGAGTATACAGATCCACATTCTATTTAGTTAAAAAACGAAGATGATAAAGGTCTCTCCTCCTCACTTCTCAACGCCAAGAGCCCAGCAGGAGCTACAGGGAGGCCCTGGTATTTCCCGGCTGCTTCGGGGGAGCTGGGAGCCTTTCCCTTCCCTGTGGAGAAGCCCCTCACAGCCGCGCGTGCCGAAGAGCCATTAACGGCCGTTCAAACGAACCAAAAACCCACCCAAACCCCCCACCTGCCGTCGGCCGCGAGGGAGCCGCGAGCGCTGTGGCGGGCCGGCCTCGCGCCAGGAGGGTGCGGGAGGGGGGGGAGTGCGGAGGCGCGGGGGGCGCTGCTCCTGCGGCCCCAGAGCCTGGGGCTGAGCGCGGCGCTGCAGGGGCAACACCAGCCTTCCCTCGGGATGGACCGCCGCCGGAGCCACCGAACCGCTCTCGGCTGCTGGCTCGAGTGGCTCAGGGCGTCTAATAGGGCGCTTCCTATGCATAGACTGCTAAATGTAACTGGAATGTAGACTAAAATAAACGTGCAGTTAAACCATTCCTTTAAAACCACTGCAGGGGCTAAACAGATTAACTGACCTTCCAGATTCAAAGTATCTGGAGTTTGCAAGACCTAGCATACTATCTAAGGAGAATTCACATGCACATGTATCTGTAGTTATTTATGTCCTTCAAGCATTGGTATAAAAACCAGCCAGCTATTTGAGCTACCTGTAGGAGATGTAGCTTTTTTCTTACCTATCGCTTTTCCATTTTTAATTTTAACCTGTCCTGTTTGAAATTTTAGCCTAAAATGTCTCAAGGCATTTGGGATTTAAATAGCTTATGATCTCTGTAGTGCATCTCACCCTTTTTGTACTTCCCAAACTGTCAGGTTTCTGCTGCAGCCACAGGTTACTGTATGTAGCTGTACATCAGGTACAGAACACAAGGCCGATCCAGCTGTACAACTCACAGCAAGGGCTTTCTCTGCACCTTAGAAGAACCAAGCAGAAAAATTCCAGCATCTTATTCTGTAGAGCATCTAATTACAATGACATGATAAACTAAGACGATTTTTGACCAAATGCTGGATGATACTATCACAAACAAAAGGCAGAATTTTTAGCTGCCGATAGTTTGAGTACAAATCTATGTAGAATGGAGAAAGAAAGTGATTGAAAAGAATGTCTAAAATTTAATTAATTAATTCTTCCAGTTGGAACAAAGAAAATCCCTAAGTCCCTGAATGAGCAGGATAATGGAGTCAAAGGGGGTAAGACCTAAATTATTACCCCACCAATCTAGGTAAGAATGAAACTCCGGCCTCACTTAAACTCATGACCGAGTGTCTGTTGACTTGCAACTGGACAGTTTTCCCCATGAAGTACTGACAGCTCTCTCACTCTGCAGTTAGGAATACTAAATGTGAGGAACATCACTCATCCATGATCACACGATGGACCTTTAGTTGTGCAACTACCTCTTTAAATGCACCTGTAAATATCTGTGGTGATGACGTATGGATGCTCCATACACTTGTTTCACATTACATGGTAGCTACTTACCACTGATTGCATCGTCCCCATGCCTGAATTCCTCTCCCAGCAGCTCGTTCATCTCACGCATGCTCTGCTCAACATGGAGCACAGGTAATTACAGCACAACTGGAGTCATAATGAAGACTGTAATGCTATTTATAGACTCTATGACATTAACACACCCCATTTCCTTCCAATATTTCACACCCATCAAGCACATAATAAAACTAAAAGAGAATGGGCCAGATCCCTACATTTCCAAAGGATCTAAAGGCTACAAAGGTTCTTGTGATCAAAAGGGGAAATCATTAACTGCCTCCTCCCCTCAAATACAAATGAGCAGCCTCCTGACTTTAGCATGCCTAAATGCCAATATTGCTGTCTTACTTTAGAGGCTTTGCACATGCATTTAAAGTTACCCAGACGGTTTTGCTCCCACTCATGCTCAAAAGTTTTGTCATCTCGAGAGCTGAGCAGTCAGTCCCCTGTTGATTTTATGGACGACTAACAGAGGTCAGAGGGTTTCTGCATTTGCAGTCCCTGATGCAAGGAACTGAACCCTGTTGTTTTCTTCTCTAACTAGCTGAGAGGAATCCTGCACTGTCTCAGGCTTTTACCCTCTCCAAACACAAATATATAGTTCCTTTGGCTCCAGCAAAGAGTGGGGAGACTTTTCTGGATTCACTATCCCACAGAGAAAAGAAACGCACATCTGTTTTCAGTCTTGCTTTATGATTTACTACTCACAAAGCTATAGGAAAAGGGAGTTCAGTAATCACTACTTCTTAATCCTTTGCATTGTTCAACTCCTTTAAAAGTGTTTGGGAAGGCGTTTTCTTTGCAAATCTTTGTTCTAGAAGATTCGTGGCCCGCTTTTGTTGGCTGAACTATGGCACTTAACAGGGAGGGCTAAAACCACCCCTGAGCCTCAGCTACATCCTGTATTTTATATTCCAAGAACTAGGAGCCTAAAATCAGACACCACAGTACCCTGGTTTGATTCTAGGATGCAGTTCCATTTTCCTTTTCCTTTCATTTCTGATTAAGTATTGTCTCGTGGAAATGTACTGTCTAAACAACTAAACGGGAGAACGTTTCATGTCTTTTTCTTGTCAATTGAAGCTGTTACCAGTACCTTTATTATTCTCTGTATTGATTAATTAGGCCTAAACTCCTATCTTCTCAATGTTTGTATGCAAAACTCTTGTACTAAAGCAGGCTAACGTCTTTTTCAGAGGCTTTATCATCTTGGGAAAATCTACTATCTACTGGAATGGCTAAAGGAATTTCCTTTCTAACTACAGGTGCAAAAAGATGAAAAAATTCCTTGAGAGCAGAATGTAATGCAAGCACAGATTAAGGTTACTTTGAAGACTCACACTAAATGATTTTATGTATATTCAAGTGTTGGCCTCTGAACACTCATTTATACTGCTCTTTAGCACAAAGTCAATCACATAAATGGAGTAATACAATTTTATACCTGTAGGAAAAATCAATCCAAAAGACAAGTAAATCTTATTTCAATTGCAATTTCTTGTTTATAATTTCTATTACAGAACCACTGGGAGGGAATTAAAAAAATATAATCCACCTATCTTGAATTTTTTTCAAAATAAACTGTTAGATATTATTAAAAAAAAAAACAAAAACAACTGCTGAGGATCACTTTAGAAGGCTTTTACACATGCCCAATACTATTCCCTTTCTTCAGAGGAACAACCTCTGCTGTTCACGAAGTTTAGATGTTTGGGTGGTTTACAGGGAGATGGAAGAGAATATAATTTCCAGGTATCCTCTACAGAATTATACATGGTTTTGTAATACTAAGTAAACAACCAAGCCATGCATTAATAATATGCTTAAGTGCCAAAAACTGTTTCACAATGTGCTATCTCCTCGGTAGAGCTGAGCAATGACAGCTTCCCGAGTTCTTGGGATACTTTATAAAGGCAGTGAGGATAAATATTTTAAAAGTGCTAGTGAGTCATCACCTCTGATTACATGAGGTCAACCAGAAGATACACCTCAACAGGCTGCATTACAATCTATAACTGATACAAACTTTTGTGATTTAAATTTTCAACACACTGAAAAGAAAACCTTGGAAACAAGCAGTTCTGCAAAATCTCCAAATAACAGGGAGTCTGTTTTGGTGCTGTGCAAAGTAGCCTGATTATCCTTCAGTACCAGTCCTGGGAACATCACCCCAGTGCAGAAAATAGCAATGAGAAAGGCAGGCTGTTCAGCCTAGTTTTGGCTGCAGTGTTTGTATCCTGTTCTCCTGGTTAACAATGTCAGGAGGCAGATCCAGAACATGCAACATGCTGAAGCATTTACCCAAGGATAACTTGCACAAATATAATTTAGAAAACCCTTCATATCCACAGATTATCTTATTAGTAATTTCCTACTCAGCCTTTACTACTGCTTTACAGTTCTGGATCTCTCCTAGGGATCTAAACCAGATTTTTACACCCTCGAAAAGAAATAGACATAGATGTCAGGAAACAGCTCCAGAGATAGGGTTAGGTAGGTCCCTTCCAACCCTAGCCATTCTATGTCTATGATAAACCAACATGTCTTTTAACTTTAACAAAACTCTGTATTTACATCTGTTAAGATGCTATTGTAGAACTCTTTCCTCACCCTTTTCTAATATTTTCCTTTTTTTTTAAATACAAAAGGTTCCTCTCTTGAAAATGTATACCAACTAACTCTGGATGGTGCCTACCTTGCCACCAAGCTGGCAGTTCACACCTTTTCCTTTGCGGCCATAAACCATATGCCATTAATATTTTCAACACCAACTCTTGCTGTTTTATCCACGTTAACTGACAGCAGAAATATCAGCTTGATTGAACAAGTGGGTACGTTTGTAGTAGAAGGTGTGAGATTTGTGTCTTCCAAGAAACAGTGAGGTGACAGGGCTCTGGAATTCAGGGGGGACATGTATTAAAGTTCTTGCACTAAACTCTATAGGAACCTTTATCCCTTTTTTTTTTTTTTTTCCCCTCTCCTGCTTTTTTCCCTCCTTCCTTTGCTTAAAGGAATTTAGAAGCTCATTATGTGAAGTAAGTGTGCTAACCACCAGGCTGAAAACCCTATTGCGGTGTCCCAGTCCCAATGCAAGTAACTCCCTCAAGAGACTACTATATTTCAATTAACTTCTTCCCATCACTATTACTTATACCTCCTCAAATCACTTTCTGTAATTCCTCCTGCCAGCTTAGTGCTGATGTTTTTAATATATCTGTAGACACTGCACTGACGTGCCATCTAACAGACCTCCTACCCTAAACATCTCAATTTAGATCTGTCATTTCTCCAAAACAGTCTTGTCACTACTGCTGCCTTTGCAAATAGGCACGAATTTTGCCTAATGCACAAAGAAAATACTTAATGTTAAAATCAATCTTCAGGCCAAAACTGCCACAGAACTACACACTCAAATAGGTGACATTGCCTCCAGAGGTCCCTCCAGGGACACTGTGTGGAAGGGAGGTACAGAGCAGAAAAGGAAAGCTCCTTTCCAAGTTAAGATGGTCTCTGAAGTTCTCCAGAGCATAATGGTCCTGACAAACATTTTCATGAACAAACATCACTTTCACTAATGTTATAAAGGCCTTTGCCAAACTTAAGAACAAAAAGCTGTGGATGTGTGACTGTACTGCCTAAGGATTTATCTTCAAAGAGCTGAAATGCTGATTATAATCTCAGCAGAACATCAAAATAGCAACCCCTGAGGTTGCTGCAGCCAGTGGAAATGTAATTAGCACTCTCCAAGCACCATATATTTCAGTTATAGAATAGTTTCTTTACCACATTACTTGGTATGGAAAATGTTCCAGTTCTGAGAGGGGAAATATTACTACCAGAATAATTTCCTATTGGTATCAGCTTGTTTAAAAGAACTGAATACCAGAAGCCCATATTAATTGCTATGAGGCATGAGCATTGATAAATGGTAATATCTCTATTTTTAATTGCATGCCCTAGGTATTCTGCTTTCCATAGGTTGACATGGGCAGCACTTTAAAACTGAAATAACATTCTCAGAATTATTTAAAGCACACACTTTGGGGATGAAGCCACAACAGTTCCTAGGGAGACAGTAAAGTAAGAAAATGGATTGCTCTCATGAGGCTAGTAAGTTATATTCACATTTATTTCACAGCCCTGTCATTTCTCTACCTGAAGGAAAAATGTATTCCTATATACTGTTATTAACATGTGCTTTTAATAAACTTATATCTCTCAGAACTTTTGGGATGGAGCTTTACATTTTGAAGCATTATTATGCATTGTCAGAAAGAAGGTGGTGAGAAGATCTGATTGAGGGTAATGTGTGAATCTGAGCTACACTGTGACCATGTACAGCAAAGAAAATTACAGTGTAACTTGCTTTTGGAATATTTAAACCTCACCAACCGTATGAGGACACGTTCCTTTTCCATGTCATTACTGAGCAGCCCTAAACCTCCTGGGTATATCTGCCAGAAAATGTTAGGCACTTCCATCTACAGACAAGTATTAAAACAGGAAATAGATGCCTTTGTCCCTTAAGGCACTTTCACAATTCCCAGTTGTAACAAGTTATATCTATAATTGTTCTCCATTCATTTCTATCTTTCCCCAGTTTTCTAACTTTTGCAGTCAAGGACTCTGATTTCAGCAGATGATAGATGCTTATATGATAGGTGCCACAGAGATGGTATCTAACCAGAGTGGAAGTCCACCAGTCATCCTAACCTCTTCTAACAAATCAATTACCCTTTAAAGTGGAGATTAGTAGAACAATAGTAAGAAAGAATGCCAGGAACTGAGATGTTCAATGGAGTTTAGCAGAGTTAAGAGAGTTAAAAGTGGATTCTGATTTTGAAAAGGAAAAGCCCACATTTCCTTAACATTTTTTCCATTTTTCTTCATTCTTGTTCATTACTGAGCCCCCTCAAATTAATCTGTAAACTTAAGAGTATTATTGAGGACATCTACTCAGTAAAATCTCCTTGGAGTGGCACAGAAATTTCCCATCACCTGTTGTGTAAATTGTTGCCTGTATTTCTGCACGTGAAACTAAAAATGTTACAAATAATTTAATTTTACGTCTTCAGTGCCTTCACAGTTTTCAGGCACAAAAAAACAGGTTATTCTATCCCCTTGCCAGCTGTCTAAATTTATTTAAGTCATTCTGACACATCTGTGTCTAATGTGCTCTTAAGTAACTCCAATACTAGAAATTGTACAGGTTGTGCAGGCAACCTATTTTCATGCTTTCTGCTACAAGGTGTTTCTAATAAATAACTTGAAATGTTGGGGTTTTTTGTTTGGGTTTTTTTCTTTGTTTGTTTGTTTTCCTGATATTCAAGCTGAATGCTTCTTATCCAGTTAATCATAGACAAAGAAGATAGATTAAATTATATGAAATTATGTTACAGGTTATTTATTGCAGACCTTCTCTGGTACATTCCTCTCTGTTGTGACTTTTTGTCCTGTAATTGTCAATGTTAAACACATATTTTTCCTTTTTTTTAAATTGCAGATTTTAACATTATAATATAGAGCTTCAGATTTGAAAATTGTGGCGAAGCACTGAGGAAGAAGATCTCTTTCTGCACTGTATAAGGATACATGTGTTAAAGTAAAATAACACAAGACTACAGTCAAAAATGTTATTAGTAAATTAAACTCTGTATGTGTGAACTGAAAGCATATATAAAGAAGTTTATAAGACATTATTTCAAAATAACTGTGCTATAATGTAATGAAGTCTCTTCAAGTAAATGAAATACTAGTAATTATAATATATAAAGCTTCATTTTCTGTAATTGCTCATAGCTCATGTTCTTCTTTTTAGGAAGACTTCTGTTGTTATTATTTTAACCACAAATAATCTGTTTTTTTTACCTGGACTCATTACATAACCCATTGATTGACAAACTAGTTATGTCTGGATGTGACCAGACAGGAGCCAAGAGAACGTGTCATCACTAGCAAGTTTGTCCCAGCTTGGGCATGTGTCCCAGTGCTGTGGCTCTTTCCCATCATGTGCTTTCATAAATCATGTACTCCTCCCAGCATGTGACAGGCCATGACTGTGTCACACACTGGAAATGCAGATACACATGAGGACTGCAGTCCTGTAGTACATTTAATCTGGGCAGGGGCTATCGACAGAACTGCACATCACAAGAAATTCCTTAACATTACAGAACCAAGCTTTACACTAATGCTATTGTATAATTAGTGTTAATTTTAACATAACAAATGCTAAACACATTAAATTCTAAAAGGTGACAAATTCCAGCTCTTACAAAAGCACTGAAAGCAAGGGCAGGTAACAGCAGACTCTAAGGCTAAAATTCTTCCATTTTTGTATTATTAAGAGTCCATTTTTTTAACTATTCACCATTTCTCAAAAATGTAAAGATTTTGCATAAACCTTCCTAAGTCACAAACCTGTCCCAGACTGACTTTAAAAACTCAGGCAAAATTCATCAGGCATTTATAACGTAGCTGAGGAAAATAATGGTTGCCTCCACCCCCACAACCCAAAGATTCAAAAAATACTGATTCTATAGGAAATGCCATCATATTCTTACCTTGTTCAACAAAGGCTTGAAAGAAGCTTGTCCTTTCTGTCACAGCCATCTTTTTTCCATCTCCTTGAATAGGACAGTGTCAAAATATCTCTGTTAGGACAGATCAAAGAACAAATATACAGACTGGACAGAAAGCTCAGGAGACTGTCTAAAGGCTACTGTTTAAAAGGCAGGAAAAGTAGAAGTGTCATTAAAAAACCTAGGCAGGGCTGGTCTGCCAAAAAGAATTCCTTGTGAGGCAGGATGAAAAGATGGTGCAGAAGGAATCTAAAGCTTGAAGGACATAAAGCATTCTTCATTCATGGGACAAACGCCCTTCACAGCTTGTAATTTAACCCCACTTCCATCTTCTGTGCAGCTCCAGCACTCCGAGGGTCTGGAGGCCTATTATTTTTTCAGTTTGTTCTTGAACAAGTTGTAAGAAAATAATCAAATGTTTAAAAAGTTATTAAAGTTACAACATAAAACTAAACCAGTAGGAACTGTTAAGACTAAGGCTGCCTTTGAAATCTGTATCTTATATATTACACTAGAATGGTCAGTGTAAAATTACAGACTTATTAAATCTCTGCAAAATGTTGTGTCCTAAAACATGGGTAACAGCCATTCACCTTGCAGGAGCCTTTCTGAAAAAGTTACAACAAAAGGATTTGGAAAATGTCGTTATGGGTTCCACAGAAGTCTATGAGGAAATGAATCATTTCTCTTCAGAGCAGACTGAACAGTGCACTGCATCTGCTGGGGGAAAGTGGACTGATCTCCCTGAGCAATGAATGAGGCACGTGCCTCATGTAGAAACAACGTATGGTTGAGGTTGTGCATAGTATCAGACTGCAAATGGAGAAGGGGCTACATTAAGTGTTACCATAATTATGGAAATTCCTAGCTTTTGAGTATTCGATTTGCAGCCTAAATAAGCAGAGAAAGATAACTGGGAGGAATCAGGAAAAAAAGTGCAAGTCAGCAAAGCCTGATGTGTTCCAAGAGCCTTTTTTATGGCTATCAGTTCTAAGACCAGTGATCAAAGGGCTGAAACAAACAGCTGATTTGCCCAATATTTAATTAAGCAGGATATATATTAGCCATATTCCACACCACAATGTTTTACCTTCATTTCTGTGAAGATTCTAATAAACTGATTTAAAGAGCTTTCTGTGGTTTCTTCATGCTACCAGCTTATCTCTTTTGATTCTCAGAATATTAATTAGCAGCTGCAGATAGGAAATATTACTGAAATGGAGGATGGAACTACTAGACAGCATAAATGGGTATTTTGAATTATTTGCTTGGGCTTTACAGATGAGCTTTAATTCACTGCAATCAATTGTCCAGTCAATGTGATCCATGTCCACTGCACAGAGAGGGGAAAGTATGAAGTGTTTTTATTGCAATACACTTTATTGCTTCTACATTTGAAGTTTATGGGAGGCTCAGCAGAAAGAGTTGGAAGCAAAGTATTCTGCAGTCAAAACACATTCCTCTAAATACTAGTGATCCTTTAAACCACACATGTACAATTTTCCAAAGCCAATTAATCACTTAATCCCCTCCTCTGTACCAGCTTAGCACATGCTGTCTGATACTGTCTGGTTTGCAAAAATAAATATGAATAAAGAAGTTGTATCCATTACAGATTTGGGGTTGTAAAGATTTATACACAAGTGGCACCAGTGAGAAATTCTATTACTCCACAAAGTTGAAACTGAAATAAATCATAGGTTTCAATGTATGGAAGCAAACATAATTCAGCCTACTAGTTATGTTATGGGAATAAAGTCTTGGAACTAGAGAGTAATCCACAAAAGGTATGTTCTACCTTGATTCACAGCAAAATGCTATACAAGGTATTTATGCTCTACTTTAAGAGATTTGCATCGAGCCAGTAAGTCTCTGTTCCATTTTGGTTTTAGCATCACCAAAAATAAAAAGACTTTGAAATCAGACCTCAGAAGATACTAGTTTATCGAAACTAGTAATACATGTAAGACTAGTTTTTGTGCAGCCAATCACTTTTTCTTTTTAAGCGATGAAAAGACAAAAATCTAAATAATTCCAATACATACCTGTCATACAGTTGCAGCTAAATATTCTCCATTACTTTGGAGAATAGGTGGTGTCTGATATCCCAATGATCTGCCAAAAGAGTCATCAGTTATCTGATGACTGCAGACCAGAGACTACTGAGAAACTGATGCCCAGGTACTTTACAGCATACAGAAGTATTTGAAAGACAAAGGAAACTGAACTAAATACAACTTAACTTGTGCAAGTCTGAAAAAAAAATAATCAAAGAACGTGAAAGTTCCCACTGAGAAAATCAGGAAGTACAGCATCAAGAAAATACTGAAAAATCAGCTCTGTGAAAAAGGAGACAAAAGGGAAAGGTATTTTATGGGCAAGGAGAGGAACTGTAAAAAAAAAAAAAAGATGAGGAACCATCTCAAGCAGTGGCAAGTCTGATCCTGAAACTAGATTCCCTTTGTGACTTTTTGCATACTACATTAGATTACATGATTGCTGCATATCTGATTATGTGCTTTTTCCCATCTGCAGAAGCAGTGTAACTTCATTATGGGGCTGGTGCAACCTAGACTTTGCCATTTGCCTTTGTCAACTCCACCACTGGTTTTCAGTGGATTAATGCTTCCTACTCTTACATGCTTAGGAAATGCAGTAAATGGGTATTTAGAAAAGCTTTGGGTTGTATTTTAGAGCAATAGGCATTGTTATTTAAGACTAGTGATTTTGTGTCAATTTTCATTTGAGCCACTGTCAATTTTATCTTGTAAGTTTTTATTAACATTATGATGCTTTATTGCTATTATGTTTGTGAGCTCTGGATGTCCCGGGGCCCTGTTACATTAGGCAGCAGAAGCATAAAGTAGAAATGTAGTATTTACTATACAGATTTATTATAGCAAACCAGAAACTATGGAGTATCATGTATAATACTGTAAACTGAGTTCAGCTACTTAAAAAAAGGAACAACAAAAAACTCTAAAACCCAAAAAATCAAAGCCAAAAATAACCGGAGTTCAAAAAATTATAAAAAGTCAAAAATTAAACAGTACATGAAAACATTTCAAAGAAAAAAAATTCACATGTAGGGAGTTTTGTTAGCTATTATGAGAATTAAAAATACAAGTTTCTCTGCTCAAAGAGATGATGACATGAGAAGCAATGAATAATTTATATCTGACAGCAAAGGTATTTCTCATCTTATTAGCAATATTCTTTTGGTGATCATAACTTATTTACAACTACAGCAGTGTGGAAAAAGCAAAGATGTACACATGCAAAAATATTTTTTTACAGAGCAGGTGGGGAAAAAACACCTTTAGAAAGCATTTTTTGTTTTTTCTTCTCACAGCTAGAAATACCAAAATTTAATTGTAGGGCATATACGAGAAAAACTAAAGCAAAAGTAAAACCAGAACTCAATAGTACGGATGTTAAAAAAAAAATTCTTATTGAATTTACTCAACTTTAAGCCTTGTTAGTTTGGGGTTTTTTGAAAATGTTCTGTCACTGATGTTAAAAACCTCCTGATGATGCGGTATCAACTGTTCACACCAATAAAGTGAAAGGGATTGAGTGAGCACAGAACAAGATGTTACCTGTCAATCATGAAAGGGGCCTTTATTCAGATGTAGTCAGCTTAACATCACAATGCCCATTTCTTGTCCTTTGACCAGCTATTGAAGATCACTGGGAAAATCAAAGCCAAGCTGTAAATAATGAGCAATTAAGACAAAATGAGAACTTCCTGACTTCACTGCAGCTCAGTCAACCCCATACACCACCAAAGTGACTGCGGATTGCTGAGTGCTCCAGAGCTCTCTTCAAATAGTTATTGCCACTCACTTTCGCTGTTAAATATCAGCATCAGACTTCAAGCATCTTAAATATATTTCACACTCAGTTAAGAGCTTGGTGATTTAGATAATGTTTTGAAGACCATTAAAGGTTCCTAGTTTTTCTCTTCAGTGCATCAGTTTTACAGATAGAGTGGTTTGAGAATATTTAAGCACTTAGCAGTGTCTTTCAAGAAAGAAATACTAATTAAAATACAGCTAACAAAACTATCCTACATTTGGCTCTTAAGTGGTCTTTTTTTTTCACAGTGTCATAAATCTGGCCTAAAAGCATGTTGAACACACAGTGCTTTGACTGCTCAGAATCCTGTGAATTTAATCAGGGAATGGACTTCTTATGTTGAGACTGCTAAATGCATCTGACACTTTAATTTCCAATTTTTCTCCATGCATTACCTTTAAACTGGTTTTGTATTTGTAAACCTCTAGCTTCTCTCTGAAGAACAAGGCCAGTTTTCCTGTAAAATTTCATGACAACTAGTCAAGTGTTCAAAAATGTCAACTAACATTTTGTTTTCCTTTTTGAAATTTTCAGTCCATAATGGACTAGTTTACCTTGTCAAAAACAGAAAAGCTTTGATTCAGAATTGTACTCTAACTGGGGAAAATGAGAGGAACCTCTTACAACATACTACTTATATACAGAGGGACCCAAATCAAGCATGCACACAAATTTCAGTGAAACCCTAGTTCTAGCTCACTACAGACCATGCAACTGAAACCTCACTCAAAAATACTGTATTGTACCCAGTTTGCAATAAAGTGCCCCTTTCACTGCAATAGCAAAGTGACACCATCCATTCTGAGGCCTGCTTTGCTGTCATGCAACACATGCAGTCAGGGTAAAAGAACAAAGCTTTTCTACCACACTATGTATGGAAACATTTGAGCCATGAAATCAAATGTAAAATTTGTAACTGAATTATAATGTGCCTGAATTTTCTTTCATGGAATAACACTCATTGAAAGCAATAAAGAAGTAGAACCTAACACTGGGTTAGAAGCTAAAACTGGATGTGTGTGTAGAGGAGAAAACTTCTGCAATGCACACATCTTAAAACAGAGATATTTTCAACTGGATTTAATAGAGACATGAGAAATAACAGCATTCTTTGTTTAAATGGACACTGCTGCTCAGCTAATGACAGGAAACAGCAGAATAGTCCTTCTGCCCCTCTGCCATGGAAACCTTCTTAGATCCACATTTTGCAAATTATTACATATTATCTATTTCATTTTACTCACATTTTTGTGTTAAGAATACTAACAAAAAAAAAACAACAAACCAAAACAAACTAATTTTGGCTTTTTAGCTTGGAATAATACCTTATTCTGAAATAGTTTCATTTCAACAGAAAAATTTAAGAACTGAGAAGAATTCAAGTTTTCCTACTTAAAACAGTCTCTAGCTAATCTTGGAAGAAAAAAACTGGTTCCTTTACCTGTTTCTATAAAACTTTAAAAAATATATCCCCCTCTCAAAAGCAGGTAGCTAAGAAGCATGAGAAAAACACACTGTGTTATGAATAATTCTACTTCAAAATGATACTACCTTCCACTTAAATTTTTCTCTTGTAATTTCAGCTAATACACCTCCTCATTACTACATCTTTCACTTGTAGTACCAAAGTATAATAATTTCTCTTAATAATTCGTGACTATATTTTATCACAAGATAATGTTAACATAAGGAATGCAACCTCCTTCAGTAACGATTTCCAATAATTACAATTGTTGGCTTTAAGAATACTAAACCATATACTTCATTCTCACTGAAATGAATAGGATTTAAACCTCCTAAACAAGGACTGATTTGAAACATGTATTAAAAACATTCCTAAACTGGAGCACACTTCAATTCAAACTGTATGCTGAGTCTAACCAGTAAGCAGGAACATAGCTCAATGTCAGGCCTGCAACTCAACAGTATTAAAATATTCACACAGCTCTGCTAACTCAGGGATGTACTGGAGCTCACTGCATACTTCAGACCAACTGGGCTCCCATTAGCCATTCCCTTTCTCTGAAATCCCCTGTCCTATCACTGCCCTCTCTGGCGAAAAGCCCTCCCCAGCTTTCCTGTAGCCCCTTCAGGTACTGGAAGGTGTTCTAAGGTCTCCCTGGAGCCTTCTCTTCTCCAGGCTGAACAGCCCCAACTCTCTCAGCCTGTCTTCATAGCAGAGCTGCTCCAGCCCTTTGCTCATCTTTGTGGCCCTTCTCTGGACCTTTTCCAACAGCTCCATGTCTTTCCTATGTTGAGGAACCCTTTTACAGGAAATCTGTACTTAGTAGAACTTGCCATCACCACCATGTACACCATGAAACGTGAACTGTTATGATCATAAATGTTTCACTCCTACCATTATAGTAAAACATTTACACTTGAAGTAATGAAGAAAATGTAAATGTAAAATGAAAACGTAAATTATGTCATAGCATCGAGGATTATCCTCTGACTACTCCTGAGGTCCCTCTGAGCCCTGCAGTAAGAGTAGGGTGTAAGACCCAGTGTGAATTGCAGCACAGCTGTTTTTTCTGTTGCCTTAATTCCTTTGCATGGCACGTAGATGGATGCATGTTAAAATGCCAAAAGGTTTGATTGTTCTTGTGAGCTGCCAAAATTCAGGAGAAATTCCTGTAAGATGTAGGACATACAAAAAGCCTGAATTCCTTTGCTTCTAAACTGATACAAGCATGGCCCAAACATTTTATGTTTCTGGGGCTCGTTACCTACCCTAAAAAAACCCGGCTCATTAAGCCCTCAAAGGGCCATGCTGCTACACATGGATGCTTCATGCACAACAAGTTTAAGCTTAAACTCCATGCAGGCTGTTTCTGCCCAAAATTCAAGACTCCTGTCGTTACAGCTTAATGTCCTTTAGAACTACAGGGTCTGTTCTGAGTCAGTCAGCATTTTGGAAGTTTTTTAGTCGAATTAACATGTTCCCTGAACTTTTCATTAGCCTACAAATCAAGCTCTCCTTGCTGCTGGATGACAGCTGCTACTTCTGGTTCCACTGAATTCAATAGAGTCCTTTGGCTCTATTTCAAGACTACAGTCCCTGGTTCTCATTAGGTTTTGGATGGGTAACATCCCAGCTCACAGTATCATCACCATTGCTCCTTGGACCTCATTTTTCTCTGGCCTGAGACAGCTGCTGTTCTGGTCTCCTTGTTAATTTTCTATCTTGGGGCTTTTATTCGTTCACCTCTTGTTCAGTTTCTTGTAGTTGGAGAGTCATAAAGCATCTTCTTTGTCCTCAGCCACCCCACCATATGTTTTTTGAATCCTCCAGGTATCTTCCAGTTTGTCTGCGTGGGATGAGAAGTTCTGAAATGATGGTGGGGGTATGTCTTGCCTTCTCTCTTCCTTTTATCATACTTTCTTTTAATTTTTTTTAGCAAGAACTGATTGCTCCAGTTCAGTTTTGGATATTGGATAAATTCATTTATTTACCCATGAATACAATGAAAACCATTAGAGAAATGCCAGAGTATTAGTGAAAGATACACTGCTATACAGGGGTTGAGTATCTGCCTACAGATCACAGTGAAAATAGATTATTCTATTTAGGGTACCTGAGAACTCACATTCCCTGTTGTTATTATTATTAATACTCAACATGGCCCTGAATTTAGGCAGCCGTTTTGCAGATGATTACTGCATTTTTTACCATCTCCTGTTATATACATGAATTGAGATATCAGTGTAAGTATTTTTACCTAGATACTGAGATTTCTGGGAGAATGGGCTAAGTCAGGTAAGACATACTAATTAATGGCTGTGAACTCCCTGCAAATTATACTTCTGCCCGTTGAGAAGGCCCTATATATTTGCAGTTTCTCCAATACAGAAATTTTAAGCTGTACATTCACTAAGATAAAATTAATTTACTTAATGGGATATTAAACTGACTTGCATGTAGGAAAACTTCTACCTACTCTTCAATGCTAAGCTAAAAGAATACATACTTTGCTGAATATGTATAGTTCTGTTTTAAACCCTTGCAATGACTATCCAGTTAATGGATAATCCTTCTGTAATATGTGAAAGCTACATGAAATAAACCACATGAAATTACTGAAGTGCTTCACTTTGCTATCTTGCCACCTCATCGGTGCAAAATCCATTTTGAAAAGCTGCTGTTTACCTCCTGCACATCAGGAAGCATCACTCTATCCCAGTGACAACCTCCCACACCCATCTGCTAATTACAAGAAAACCAGCAAGACTGAAATATTTCTCTAGTATCTGAAAAAATCCCCAATTGTAATCGACATGAGAATGAGACAGTAAAAGCCATCTGATAACCTTTAATACATCTCTCAGGCCACTGACAGGCTTTCACACTAATAACCACTTTAACATTTTGAAACTGCTTCTGGAAACTCCTACCACTTCTTCAGTCAATTACCACTAAGCAGTGATTGCTGTAGCCCTACATAGCTAATTATCTTCTATTTGCAGATCTTTAAGATTAAACTTCTAAAACCACATTTTGATAGACTGATTATATGATAATGAACATATTAATATTGCTAAAATGAACATTTGTCTACATTAATTCTACCACGGAAAACAAATCAGCAAAGCCCAACATTCGTCCGAGCAGACAGATACACTCATTAATTCTAACCCATCAATTTGATTGCAATAATTTCCTTCAGTGATTAGCAATACAACCATACCTATGTTATTATTGATCTGTAGCACCGTATGTCATGTGGAGAAGCTGTTAGCCAAATGCAATAGTTACCACCAAAAATGTAAACTAGCATGATCAGCTATTAATGGCATGAACAAGATACTGCAAGAAGGGATAAATAAATGCAATTACTTCTGAAGTCATCCAGAGACACCCAGAAGAGTAGTTATTGCAAGACACAGGAAGCTAAGAAAAAAAGGAGTGAAGCAGCTGCAAAGGGAATATACCAGAAGGGACTCGTTAGCACCAGAACCATGTCTTGGCAGGGGGAGTACCCATCACCAGAAAATACAAGCTTTTGAGGAGATGAAATATATAAGATGTGGGCGCTCAGAAAAAGTTGGAAAAGATAAACATGTATCCCCAAGACACCAAAGATTAATGTCAATGTTATTTACAGGGGGAAAATTAACTGATTCCCAAGAGAACAGATCCAGGTCAGCTTTAAAAATGTGAAGTCCAAAACTTTGCCATGTGAGGATATACTGGAAATATACTTGAATAAAATGTTCTGATAAAATAAAGAACTGAATCAAAGAAACCTGGTCCTCAGGTATGAGGAAAAGCAAGCACAAAACTAAGTTACCTGTGAAAGGATCCTTCCAAGGGTATGTATCCTTCAAGTGCTATGATTGATAATGACAGCAATGGTTTCCATAAGTGCTAAAATCTTTCCACTGCAAATGACAGCAGAAATATGTAATAAAATCCTTCATGAAAAACGTTACATGCCCTGACCTACAACGTTGCCAGAACAATAATGCAGGATGAGATCCACAAAATGAAAAGGTAGTATTTCTAACTGCGATTTTCTGGTTTGATTTGGGTTTTTTTCCCCAAAAAAGTTTGGGAGTAAGCATTTAGTTCCAATTTGGGTTTTATTTAGCTATAGGGGAAAAAAAAAAGCTTTGAAGATGTTCCGAGGAGGCAGGGGATGTGTGTGGTGTGATAGAGAGAGAGAGAGAATAAGCCAGCAAAATTAATACCTTTCTAGGACTGAAAAATCTTGGAGACAATACTAAATATTTTTTCAGGTTTGTGCTGTATGCCATAGAAGTGAGGTCAAGTGAAACAAATGATCACGTGCTTATGATGAAAAAACCTGATCCCCTAGAGCTAATATGGCATTGATTAATTTAAAATGACTGTAAGAAATTTATGTACCCATAACAGACTTCCATTCTCAGGACACTGACAGAGAGAGGAACCCCTGCTGAACAAAAGATTATGAAGATCAAATTGATTTTTGCTAGGCATGATACAACTGACATTGGATCTGTGGAGCCTAGAGAGTGGAACATTGGCTTCCTGCAGTAAAGTCTGGCTTTAGGTGTAGTAGCACATAGTTCTCATTATTTCTAATCTACCACTTGTGGGTAAAAAAGGTTGAAATACAAAAGTTCTTAATGACAAAAGAACAGTGATTATGATCCTTGATGCAGATTGCAGAACAGTTTAAAAAAAAAAAAAAAGGCAAAAAAAAAGCTCTGTAATTTCCAGATACTATGTGCAAGTAACCTTCAGAGTTACACAGTCTGTACTGATGTACTCTGTGGCTGAAGAAATTAAGGATTTGCAGCGGCATATTTGGATAGAGAATGGTAAAGGAGAAAGCAACAGGATTTAGAGTTTCCAAAGATGCCATGAGTCTGTGAACATGATCCATGGTTCCAACTAGCAACTTCATCCAGAGCTGTCCCTAGAGACTGGGCATTGTCCCCCAGAAGGGTGTGCATTTATGAATACTTAAACCATATTTATTCTCTTCTAGAGGGAAAGGGATAAGGGGTGAGTTTGTCATTTTGCCTGAAAACACACAGAGCAAGTGCACTTTCACTATACACCTGCAGCACTGAGACCTTAAGCGGGATTTAAAAACCAGAATGCTTCTACAAGACACTTCCAAAACCACCTGAGCACTCCTGGAAAGTACTCAATAGATGAGCTAAGTGTATTTGAAACTGCATGCTCTCACCATTCTGAAAGGATTTTTTTATTAAGAATTGACTGGAATGGAACTGTGATGAATGCATTAGATTTCTGTTGCTACCAAAGTGTTACAGCTTGACAGAGTAAGGCTTTGTGAGGGTAAACAGGTGCCACTTGGAATCGCCTGTACTACAAACCAAAATTTTGTGTTAAACAGCAGAGGCTTATTGTGTTGTCTCCATGGGCTACTATGGAAATACACACACACCCCCTGACTCGCTGATAGCTGCACAGAGCTACACAGACCTTCCTCTGATCTCCAATGCTGGAACAAGCACAGCCTTTGTGAGGTAAAACCGACCAAGCAGAGAAGCAGCTGCTACAAGTGATGTAAGCACTGGATAATGAGCTATGTCCTGCATCACTTCATTTGGATTAATATTAGGTCAAAACGACTGAGTTTTTAAGGCTCCTCAACTAAATTTATTTAATCTAACTTCTCCTATGTATTGCTGACTTCCAAGGTGAATGTGACATTATTGATATTCTCTCATTTGACCTACAGCTCCAATGAAGAAACCTTGTGAAGTTTGTAATTCGGTGGTAGTACCTTTGTGTTCCAGATTGAGATTGTCCTTCTTTTCATGATGAAGCTTTTAATTTCTTAATTTCCTTGGTTTTTTCTAGAATATTGAAGGATATGATGACAGTGCATATCCATTTCCCTAAAGGTTTGGCTTGAACATTTTGTATTCCATCTCTATTTGAAATGATTTACTGTCAAAATAAAACAATTCACACCCTCAATTTGGAGCTGCAGCCTAATAATTCTTTCACTCCGAAAATGTAATGTCTCTCTGCTTATATCCAATATGGCACTCAAAAGACTTTCAAGATTATTTATGTATATAATAGGCATCAATATGTATAATAAGTTACTTTAACTTCTTGTGAAACAATATCCTCTTGTAAATATTTTAATTTTGAGAACATTTTAGTTGGTTCAACAGAAGTCAAGCCATGATGTACCACTGATCTACATGTTTATTATGTAAACACTACTGCACTGCACTTACCTTGAACTTCTGAATGCCTGTTACATTTTGGGTTATTATAATGCTTTTTCTAGGGCTCTTGGTATCAAACAGTTGTTGACAAACTGCACTGGGACAGCTCTTACTGTATTATTTTAAAATTACTCAACTGACAATTTTCACACTATACAAGTACGTGTTAAGCTTCATGGCATACTGTTAAAGAGAATCTCTTCCAGCAGAGATTTTTCTTTTTCAAACTGTCTCCCACTTTTATAATTTCTTACATTAATTTGCTAGTGGAGTAATAATCCACACTATTTTTCATATTGTTGTGATTAAAAATATTTTTAGGTTTTGTTGACTTAAAAAGCTGTCAAATTACTAAGTCCATAGCTGGTCAGAATATGGATGGGCTTTTCTAAGATGCTGTAGCTGATACTCCATTACTTGATGAAATGCAAATAGAACCAGCAAAACAGGCAGCCAAGGTTTATTATTTCATGCTGGAATTTTTCCAAGCCCTGAGAAAAACCAACCGAGACAATCCTATTGATCTTGATTTCACTGGGACAAACATTTTTCTCCTAGGAAGCAACTGTGATGAATACCTGGGTATCTTCTATTCATCTTTTCTCGCTGCATAGAACTTAATTAAAGAAATCTCCATCCTTCCAGCAGTGAAGAACTATTCTTTGATGTCCATTCCTCCTGTCAATGCTTCTGTGATCACGAAGGAGGTGGAGGACTACCCAAAAAGGCAGACTGTGCTTCTTGCCTTCCCCATCATAAACACAATTGGATTCAGTATGCTTAAGTGCACAGACAGGACTGCAGCAACAGAAAGGATAATGCCATTGCTCTTTGCCTTCTGAGGGCGAATAACCTTCCTAGGGAATAATATAACAAAGCAGAAATATTTGAGAGGCTGTCACGGGTAGCAGGAGAAAAAGGTGAGGGTGGTTTAGCATAAAGCAATCGTGGCAGAAGGATTTGTGAATAGACAATATGCACAGTAAGGAAGAAGCTATGCCTAACATCACTGTGTTCCAAAAACTGCAAGTAGTCAAGAAGGAAAATTCTAGCAGTGCCATCAGCTCAGGTCACAAAGTGGGAAGGAGCTTGCAGGTTGGATTGTACTCCAGTCTGCGAGTCCCCTTGCTATCCAAAGTCAGCACAGACACTCCATGGGCAACTCCTTTAGAATTCAGAATTTTCCTGCACTAGGTTAAAACATGATACAACTTGTCAAATCCTTTAGCATGCTGGCAAGGTCAGGGCAAGTAATGTTTTTTATTAAATATCTTCCAATTTAAGGAAATCACGGTGTGTGGAAAAATAAGCCCCTGCATAGAAATCAATTTTAGCGACATTATAAAACTGTATTACTTTAAAATAAATAATTATGCTTGAGGCTTGCCTCAGAGTTTGTCAGAAGATGATGTTGGCCAAAACATTACAATGCAGATTTATATTTTAACTTCAGAAATAAATTATTTTATAATCTCTTTTTTCCAATGCCACCTTTCCCTCCTCTGGAAATCTCTCTCTCTCTCTAATTGGAACACGTGAAATTAATATACGACGCTTCAGATCAAAATATTTTCAAACATGAAGGCCTAAAGTTAGGCACTGAAATCTGTATTTATAAATCTAAAAAAAGAAATACCTTGACTTCAAAATGAGCTAAAAATGCTTATTTGCAATTCCCCTTATTTCCAGTAATGGGTCTGCTTTTCAGCTGGGTCCCTGTGATTTAGAAGCTCAAATTTAGGTACTGAAAAGGCACGATTTGACACATCACAGCTTTCTTCAGTGAATAGGAAACCTGAACTCACAAATAAAGCTGCTGTCTTGATTCACAATAGAACAGGTTAATTTGCCAAGAGATACACTGCAGCTATTCTTCTGTTTTGATAAAATCAGAAGTATTTAACTTTTAGCAAAGTTAGAGAATACACTGGCATGAAAGCATTTCTTGCTACAGGCAAAATAATTTGACTTTTGGCAGATTTACAGAAAAGCAAGTCAGTTACATTTTCACCTCAGGTGGTTTGCGATAGCAAAAAAGCAGTTCCTGCAGATGGAAAACTGTCATTACATGAGGACAAGCTGTTTGCTGGGGAAAATGGAAATATTTTGCTCTATCAAACCTGTGAATATTGGAGAGAAAATACTCAAAACAGAAGCTGATTGTTTATTGGAGTTCTACTTGACTGATAGAGTGGGTCACTGGCCAACTAGTCCTTCAGTTATTACACAAACTTAAAATAAAATTTTAGTGAGGACCTGCATATACAAGAAAACAATAGAGTGGACCTAGAGACTCTTTCAGATAGCCACAAACAGGTGGTGACCTGAGCATCAGTGCCTCTGGAAATGATGAGTGACCCAGTCACAGTCCCCACACCACATCTCCCACAGGAAATGCACTAGCTGTCCACTCCGGATGCTCTGGAGTGCTTAATTCCTTCTGTCAACTGTCCATCATTAAGGACTATTGATGTAGAAAGAACTATAAAGAGGGCATAAAACAGGTGGAGAGCTGCTACAGGATATGTGTAGCTCATCACCTCTCTCCAGGCTTTCCACGTGGCTGCAAAGCGAGGGTGTGGAAGTAGTGGCTGTTGCCACTGCATATTACCTATGTGCTTAATTGGTTGGAATCCATCAATAGAAGGTGGAAAGAAGCAGAAAGGAATCACTAATAATACCTTTAATAGGGCAGAGTCATCAGATCCAACACTCACACAGATGAAGGTTCCAAACCCCAGAATTTTTAGCACAGCTGTACATTAATCAATTTATCACGGGAAATAGACCCAAGCAGGAAATCTTGAACTTCTCAGCAAAAATTCAGACTTAAAACTAAATAAAATGCAGGATTTATAGCCCAGCAGTATATTTAATTAAAAGGGATTTATTTACATTGGTCTAAACCTATAATTCTGAATTTTTTCAAAATTTGAGTTTGCCTACCACATCAGTGCAATTCAGTTTTACTCTTTGCTCCCAGGCTCTGGTCTTATCATCATCCACGCTCCCTGCACCCCTTCTGTGACAAAACCCACGGAGCAATGTGGAGGTGGAAGGGATAAGCCTCTGTGCCTGCCATACTCTCCCACCTCTATCTGTTAAGAGGTAGCCAGAAACCTAGTGGCCTCTGTGGGCCACCACAGGCTGCCTGACAATGCCAGTTGAGATTCATGCTGCTCAAACAGTGTATCTGCAGGCATTCACTGCACACAGATGGTGTGTTTCCACAATGCCACACTGCACCTGACAGGTGTAGTACCATTTAGAAGAGAGGGCAGGTAAAGCAGTCTGGCATCTACCACAGCTTCTTCATCTGCCTCTGCCTGGCACAGGAAGAGGAGATTACAGGAAAGGGTCACCCCAAAAAACACTTGCCATGGGAAACAAAACATTGTTTAGGTCTTCTGGTCAGGTTTTTGTCATCCTTGCTGCAAAGGAAATGTATATGAAAACGTGCCTGGTGTCTGTGCAACGCTGACATGACAGAGAACTGCACTGCAGAGGGAGTGCAGTTCCCTCCATTACCATCAGTCTCTCACAGCCACTCCACCTGATGGTCCAGCACTGCAGAGACTGCATTTGCAAACATCAGGTACCTTTCAGCTCGTATCGTGACCCACTGGGTGCACAACAGGCATCTCCAGCAGAAACACTAGGGGGAACAAATCTCACAGCAGATACTGCCCAGTGAGGCATCCTTTTATTCTCCTGCATGCAAGCACAATGCTTCCAGCACGTAAGAAACACTCAAAGCATAAGAAAAATCAACAAGGTGAGGAAATGGAAGGTCTAGCTCTAATTGATATAGTATAACTGTATTTCACATAAAGAAATTTGATGATAGGAAGATAATCAGGGATTCAAGACAATGCAAATTAAAAGTGAAAAGGAAAGACTGAATAGGTTGTGATGCTTAAGAGAGCTTAGAATTTAAACAAATTAGCAAACATCCCAGTGAACTAGTAATATAAAACCCACAGGCCTTGATCAGAAGAATTGAGCTTTGGTTTTATATTACCCATATGCCATCCACAATAGGGTGACTGACCACGACAACCTAATGGGAAGGAGGGACTCAGTGTTTAGGTAGAAGGAAACACTGCTTCAAGAATTAGCTGTTCAGTGAGCTCTGGAGAGAAAATGCAATCTTGGTTCAGTTACCAGGATCTGGTTGCGAATCACACAGTTAAAAGACATGCACAGCAGCCTGGGCAGTCTCAAGGCCAAGAGACCCAAATACCACCTTGGTAGCAAAGCCCTTCACCTATTAAGAAAGACTTAAGGAAGTAGTGCACACTCCTGTTGTTCTCTGCAGAAGTAATTTGGCATGTAATATGAAGGCTAACAGAAACATGTTTGGAAACTATCTGTTGAAATGCACTGAATCAAACACGATTTCTAAATCAACAGTTGTCTAGTATGATTCAACATTTTTCCATTACAATTCAGTGAAGTTCGCAGCATACTGATTTCCTGCCCTTGTGATATTTAAATAGCCTTTTTTCATCGCAGTTAAAACCCATTCACACAATCCCTTCCCCAAGTATTCTTCTCTCTCCAGAAAATTCAAATCCTATTATACCTTACTCATTGGTTTCTATCTGAAGATTCAGATTTGTAAAGCTTGAGAGGAGTTTGACTTCAGTTTGGAATTTTGCTTTAGGTTCTTAGATCTCTTAGATCTATCTGAGGAATGAAGGCCATGCCTGATGTTTTATGATTTAACAAACTCAGCTGTAGTGCTTGCTTTCTTCCAAAGCTCAGAAAGATCTTTTAACTCACATTTTTATACTTTATGAACTACAAACTGTTAACATTCTAAACTTTCTTTGATAGCTATACTAGATTTTTAAAACAAGTTTTCCACCACAACAAATACCTGTGTCTTAATAAAAGACATCTTCCTTTTCCTAATTGCTCTACTGCAATTTTCATTCTGCCATGGGGGATTCCCAGTAGACTTTGAAGCACTTTTCGTGATCTGCTGGCAGTGCTCTAATACTCTTTATCACAAAATCACAGTAGTTTTTATCATCTTTTAGGCAATTTATAAAATTCTACAAGCCTACTGTGTGACAATTTAAAACAATGTTTTACAAGATTCATCTATGAAAGTGTAAAAAGTACAGTATGTGCTTTAAAAAGGTCACAGAGAAGCTTTCCATTAAAGAAATCAGCATGATCGCAAACCGATCCTCAAGTCACGGCAGCATTTTAACTGGCTGGCACAGCCCTCTCACAGTTCCACCTCAATAATGACATTAATTACAAGTGTGAGGGTAGAAGACTGAGCTAACAAAAACAGGAAAATAATTATTATTGTAATAATGCTGCAATCATTACTGGCTACCTTTTGCTACTCCCCAAACATATATCAAAGTTATTACATTAAATACCCAAAATTGTTTTCTACTCAGTAGATTCACCTTTTTCTTGGACTTGGAGGCACAGAAGTTGCTAAGAATGGAGTAGAGAAAGATTGCCTGTCCCCACTCCCCATTTTTGGCTCCTCTGAAATGTCAGCCTCATTCCTTCTTCTCTGGCTCCTTCTCCCAGTTGTTTGTTGGGTTTTTTTATGGTTTCTTATCACAGTCTTGCCCTCAAGCTCACGTCTGCATTAATCTCTTGATGTTCAACCCTGGCTTTTACACATTACTGAACAAGTGGAAGTTGCCTCTCACTGTCATGTTCAATGTGTGTCTTTCCCCTACATGTCACGGGTTCCCAGGTTTCATCATTAGCCACGGCCTCACTGCTTACCACACATCCCAAGCTCCTCTAACACACAAAAACCTCTGCCTCCTTGCTTACCACTCCTGTAACCTCAGCTCAAAGTTGCCAAACTCGCTCCCCGAACTAGTCACTGTTTCTTCTCTCTCCTGCCTGCCCCTCAGTTCTAGCATCACCAGAGTTATTCCAAAATAGTCCTTCTTTGTCCTTGGTCTGGTTCCAGGCCATTTTACCTTCATATAAGACAAGCCATCTTCAAATCCACTCAGCTTGCTTACCAGCATCGGTGCTGCTGAAAGCATATAAGAAGTACTCAAAGAGCAGCTGGGGACAACAATTTCAAGACAAGTTTGATTTACTCCACAGGGATGGCACATGTGCCTTCTCAACAGATCCAGGAGCTATGAGAAGACCATGCTCGCAGTGCTGCTGGGTGGGTTAAGGGTGCCCAAGCTGGCCAGCACAGCACATGCTGGAGGGATGGGGCGGGATCAGCAAGGGCAGAGTCCTCAGAGCTTTCTGTCTGCCCTGACATACACGCCAAGCTCTGGCTTTTGTAAATGGAATTTGGCCATACTGGGCCAGATATTTTCATTAATATGACAAACTGACACGTTCTTCAATGTCATGTTTCCTTGAAAACATGAAAACGTGCTTATTTTTAGCTGCCTTTTCTTTTTTTTCTAAAGAGAGATTTTTCCTTCATCTACTTTATGAAGAATGTGTGAAATTGGCTGAATATTTTTTAAGAAGACATATTTAGCAACCAACAAGGAGAATTCTATCCCACTGAGTACATCTGTACAGTCAGGAGAAACTGAGAGAGTTCTGAATACGCTCTGACAAGAGGAAGTTTGCATGTATGTTTATACATATGTGGGCGTACACAGTCTTGTCTATATCTTAATTTGAAATAATAATCTATATTCATTCTTTTGCGAGGGAGAAGTATGGTATTTGCTTCTAAAAAGTATAGGTTTAGCAATGTCCCAGAAACAGTTTAATATATTTAGTGATAGAGTGAATTTATTTTTTCAACTCATGTAGTTTCTTAATGTTATTAGACACTATGACCATAAACACAAACAGATTAAAAAGCAGCATTTGTATAATACCTTCTACCTGTAGGCTCTGTGGTGGAGGTAACAGAATATAAATAGGAGAAGGAACAGTTAGACATTAAAATTCAATTTAGGAAAGAATCTGATGATCTGTAGCTGCAATTTGAGATTGCAAAAAAGTATCATACAGGAGAAAATTATGTAAGAATAACTTTGGCATATGAAAAAAAAATGTCTGCAGTTTCTATGAATAACCAGGAAGAAGATGACAGAAAGCATCCCTGGGCTCATAACAGTAAGTAACTTTTGTCCTTGATCAGACCTTTGAACCTTATGAATAGGAATCAAGGTTCTGCTTCAGTAGAGCACCTCTGACACGAACAGAAGTGCAAGGAATTTTCTATGCAGTGATAACTCAGGATGTTTCTGAGAATCCTCTCTCATTTACATGACCAGTGTCTGGATGGCTAAAATATTTTTTTTGTTTAGACGTTACTCTCTTATTTGAAATAAAACCCAATTAAGCAGATACATTGATTCATCTAGTTGATATTTTTGATGTACACTAATTAAAATTAATTCGACTTCACAGACACCTATTTCTAATAACTATATCTTAAAGCTAAAACCAAAACTCTTCAGTGATTTAGTCAAAGATTGTTACCTAGCTCCAAGAATATAGAAACACACTGACACAGGCAGAAAAGCTAAGCAGTTAATTAAAATCCAAAGTATGTTCAGATACCTCTCAAATATTTTCTGCATTGCTGAACATACCTAATGTATCATGACACTAAAATAAAAAAAGAGGTCATTCGAAAGAATGGGACAGTAATAAAACCAGAAATACCCAGAACAGTAACATAAAAATGTATTTGCCAATCTTAAATTCTGTATTCAAGCCACACATCCTTGGTTTTTCATTGGTTTTTTTTTTTGTCTTGCAATACTCTTAACTTACCAAAGCAAATTCAGAAAGCTTAAAGCTGACAGAGATAAAAATATAGTCACCCATATTACATGGAGGAAAAAGAAGAGGAAAGGGAACATTCTGAATAAAAGTATCACAGCTTTTTGTAGAAGTGAAACTTTTATCCACTGATCTACATTATTTTATTGGTACATGAGTATTATTAAACTGCTTAATTGACTACTGGCAGAGGAGAACATAACTGAAATCCCAGTAAATATTAAAGGAACCGAACTGAAGTTGCATCTTAGCACATATAAGGGACTTAAAAAAGTGTTTGTCACCAGAATTCAAACAGTATTATATAACACACTATTAAATAAACTATTGTATAACCATTAAAAACATTTATTTTTCTACAAAGTTATGGAGACTAGTAGTTTGCCTTTATAGAATCTCTGTATCATCTTCAGGGTGTCCTGACCAATTTATACATATCTTCTAAAGTGTATTTTTCTCCATACTGTGTTTACTTACCTATTTCAGCATAAACTGGGTGCCTATGCACAGTAAAATTCAGTTTCATGTAGAAAAGCTCAAGTTATTAGAAGACCTCTGTCTGGTACAGGAAGCAGTATCTTGGGCTGGGTTGATACTTCACCTGCCTGAATGTCAAGACTTTTGCCATGTAGAAACGCTGCAAAACTTTGTTGCTGAGATTTTGTTTCTAAAGATCAGGTTGTTGCCCACAGCCCAGAGAAAAACTCACTTAAAAATAGAAGGTGTCATTCAGATTTCTTGTATTCTGTGTCAGAAGTGACCTTCTAAGTGGTTATTATCAGTCCACTGGCGCTGCTAAAAAGTTCACTGAAAGCAAGAAAAAAATCAGCAAAGAGCTTGCTCAAACCAAAACATTCAATATAGAAGAATTGAGGCAAAAAGATGAAGTGAGTGATCACTAGGGTGATGCAGGGAAGTGAGAGCCTGCCTTACGATACAATAGAGCGTGCAGGAGAATAATAATCCATGATACAAAAAAGCCTCCTGAGGCTTAGCCCCCAGGAGAGAGAACAGCCACTTATGTCAAAGGACAATCCACTGCTTGTTACAACGAACATGTTTTTGTTTCTTTCATCCATCTCATGAGTATATGAAAGGCTGAATCAGTCCATCAGACCTGTGTGGAGCTGTATTATTGAGGAAACCTTACTTTCAGTAGAAACTTGACCTGAATAAACCTGACCCTCAAAAAACCCCTAAAACCTTATTCTCTTTTTTTATGGTTTTAAACCAATGTGGAATTGCACACATAAAATAATCAGACACAGCTTGGTGCTTACCCTGCTATAAAACTGTACTATTCCAGGAGTCCAATTGTTCCTGAAATTTACTGCTTAAAATCTCCATAGGGAAATGGATTGCAAGGCTCATTAGTGGCTGTGCAACCAGTGAAGTCCTGCCACATGGGCAGCTGATACTGGGGGTGGGTGCAGAAGTTGAACAAGTCCTGTGTACACAGCGGTGCCTTGAGACATCTGAGAAGACAAATCCTTCTGAAAAGTCTGTGTATTCCCAAGCAGGAGCTTTAGAAGAAACTCTTGAAAATTTCTATATTGATTCAGAAGACTGTAAGGAGAGAACGATTCTAACTCAGATGATGCTTCCGCATATAGATTCTATCTGCTCTGAGATGGAAGATATTGTGGGATAAGGGCATGGGTTCTGTCAAATGGGGGGAAAGTCCTCTCCTGGGAGGCCTTGTTCCACCAAATTCTACCTAGAGATGAACAGTCTGTACAGAGAGAGGGAAAAAAACATCAAGGAACAGCAGAGAGGAAAAAATGTGACACCAACTGATAGCTGTTCATTGCCATTCACGTGAAGGATGATGGTCACTGTCTTCGTTATGATTTTCAAAATAGCAATGAAACGGGATAAGGAATTTTCAAAAATACATTAAAAATGTATTTTTTAATGTGCATTAAACTAAAAAGGTTTGAACTGACATGTATTCTTTTGCAATATGTTACTGTCAACTTCAGAAGATTCCTTTCTGCCCAGAAAGAGGTGGAAAGGAAATTATCTGCTTTCACCTAATTGTATAGCTAATATACTGCTAAAGAAAGCTGCAGATGAGTTTTCATTTCATCTGCTGTAACAAGTTCTAGATCAGTTTTCTTCTCCTTCCAATAGTGTTTCAAAATTACAGGAGATAGTTTAAATTATTTTCAAACTCAATTATATGGAAATGTTAATCAATCTCCCTGAAAAATGGTTCTCTCTATATTCTTCAGTTGAAAATAAAAAAATACTTTGTAGCTATTAGGAATCAATGTTTTCCTCAATTAGAACTGACCAATAGCTATTTTTAAGTTCAAAAGGGGTAGGAAGAAAATAAAAATGATGCAGAAACACTTTCAGTGGCTGAATATTGTCTGCATTTCTACCACAAATTAGAAAAAAATCAATGTAGTATATATTTAATTATTACATTAGCGTTTGCTGATGTGTTAGTTGACACAAACAACTGATAATTTAATTACTGGGTGACAAATGCAATTGTTGTATAAATACAGAACGTGGAAAAGCAAAAAATGGCATCAGATGTAATTCAATGATTATATGAGCTCTTAAAAACCTGCCATAAGCATTTTTTCCAGGAAAAGTATTTCTTTAACCTAGATCAATCACTTTTTATTTGAAAAGAATGGAACTCTAAAGAATACCAACGCATTAAAATAATCTGGCAGATGCTTAGATATGGCCTATTAATATGAGGGATACAATTTTCTCAGAGATTCAGTAGAGTATATTTGCCCATGCACCTGGAAGCAATCTGATATTCTATTGTTAAATCTGGTTTCTCACAATGCTGTAAAGTTTCTGCAAATTATTATGTGAATTCCTACCTCAAATGCAATAATTGACAGGTATTCTGCATGACAGCAGATCCATAGAACCCAAAGAAACTTACTAAGTCCTGCTTAAGTACAGCTAAGCTCCAAGTTAACATTAATTTTAACATTGCATGTGTGAAACATTTTATGAATGTATTAAAAAATACATATTACTTGATTAGCTGACGGAAGGAATCTAATTTGTCTGATAGGAAGGAACTGGCCTTGCTATTCTTCCCTTTCAGTCTGTTACTTCTGAGTTACACATTTCAGCAGCAGTTCCCACACAGTGATTTCCTACAATTATTTCATGAGAAACTGATACTAATCCAATTGAAGCCAATGAAATAGTTTCCACAGACTCCCGCTGACATTCATCCATGCCCTAAATTCTTTAATAACCAAACAAGGAGTAGCACCACTCCTTTGTGTAGCACTGTAGGAACGGATTCAAAGAGTAAAATAATTTACTTCCAGTATTTATTTTATTAACAATTTCACCCCGGCTCTCCTCAGTCGATTAGTTTGAACATTAAAGGTACCACTACCAAATTGCCTTAAAACATGAGAGTAGGACATAACAAAGAACCTAAAAGAGAATACAGTGCAGGAAACCTTGTCTAGACCATTTTCATAAGATTTTTTCATAAGCACAGATTCCTATCCATCAGGCCTACATCGTAAGCATGCAATCTAATTTAGATAAGCAAACTTAAGTTGTGTTTTTCTCAGGAAGAGTTCACTACAGTAGCTAAGGCACTATTTTCAGTCTGAGAATTTCTGCACTTTATGTGAACTACTGCTATGCTAAATACCATAACACTAAAACACTGTGTCTGGGAGGTGCAATGAAAGTCCCAATGATGATCACAGAGAGCTTGACCCTAAAAAAAGGTCAAAAGAATAAAAAAAACATAGGACACATTTCAACATTTCATGACTGAGCAAGACAAGGTTTTTATAATGCATCTGTTTTTTTTAGGATACTTGCCAACCTGTTCATGATGTCTGTATAATAAGAAGACTGGGGTTTTTTGCAGGTGCTCTGAGTAAAATGAGCAATCTTTCAGACGAGATTTATGTGTAAACCAGCTGAGGGGAGCGCACAAGCCACATGAAGCATCAGTCCAGAAAAGCAACACTCCCTCTTCTGAAGTAGATTCTAAGCCTGAGCAGCTGCGGAGCACAGAGGAGGCTGCACAGGCAGGACAGGTGCAGGGCTGAACTGTTTGTTGCCTCTTAGGGCAGAACTCACACATAGGGGTGGCCCCTGAAGACTGAAATGCATAAGAAGAACGGAAAGACTGTTCTGTCCTGAGCACAGCTAGCACAGGTAGTAGGTGTGGAGAAGGAAAAGAAAGGTCAACATGAGAGGGTGGAAAGGGAAGGAAATTTATCCCCTTTCTTAGCTCCGGTTCAAAAGAGGAATCTCTGAAGTCTAGGCTTCTGTTACATCTGTGTTTCTTACTTATATGTATAAACAAACCCTCAAGTTGATGAATGAAAATACAGTTGTCATCAAATACATAAAGCCTAGAGTTGTCAGGGAACTTCAGAGGTCAGTTAGTCCATCCCTGTGCAGGAAGGTGAGAGCAACTATTCCTGACGGGGATTGTCTCACCTCTTCTTACAGGTGACCCACATCTTACATGGGACCCACCCAACTTGAGGCAGATTATTTCAGAGTTTGCTCATCCCTGCTGAAAAACATAACACCTGTTCCTAACATGTAACCTTATAATAACCCTAATCTCACACTTAATGGAGAGCATGAGTTGTTTATTGAAGATTAATGGAGAGTAGAATTGTTTTCTATTCTATAAAAACAAACCCAATTTGCACATTATATGCTTTCATGAATTGTTGGCTGGAGGGTGCTGTAACAAAATTACAAAACTAGTGGGTGTGGATCGAGTAGAAGTTCCCATATTATTGCTGGAAGGAAAAGTTACAGTTTTACATAAAAACAGAGAAATAAAAGAGTGCATAGTGAAATAACAGCAGGGCTATTGGGTTGGAACAGGCCTACTGTCAAACAGCAGATGAGAAAGCCTGACTTTCCACACCTCAGGAACTAGTTTCCAGAACACAGAAACAGCTACAAAGAAAAGTGGTTATCAACTTGCATGATGGAGATAACTTCGATAAAATGAAGATAATCTCTTTTCTATACTTTCAGAGCTCAGTGCTGTATCAGCTTTACCAGTGAAAGTTACTTAAAATGCAAACACCTTTCTCCAAGCTTTCCCAGCTCAGCAGACCTAAATACAAATTCATCCAGTCCCAGTGCTGAAAAAGGAGCAAAGATTTTAATGGCCCTTCAGATGAAACAGCTGCATATGTGCACTCATGTAGAGAATCACCTTGAAGAAATGATCAAAAACTGGTAACAGTATAAAATAATTCCCCATAAAAGGTTTTGCTGTTTTTGATTAAAGTGTAAAATGTTAGTGAAGTAGGGTGAAAAAGTGTTATCCTAAAAGAAAGCATTATTTTCTTAGGTTAATTACAAAAGGCAGAAATACTGGCACAGATTTCAAAAGATGCCCTTCATCTGTGTGCTAACATACTTGCATGGCAGATTCTCCAAGAGAGAGAAGGAAAACAAGAGAAAACCCATTACCAAAAGAACAGAGATGTCCCTGGACCTCTAAAGCACTTAGCTAGAACCTACGGAGACAGTGGCACAGAGGAGACACAAAGAATGGTAACACCACATCTGCACGAACAGTCCCAAAGTAAGAGGCCTTTTGTCACCAGCTTCTGCAAAAGATAAAGATGAAATAAAGCTGAAATGCCCCTCTACTCAAGAAAAAAAATTTAGACTGTCTGGATTTTTCAAATAATCTGACTTGCAAATTGGCTAGACAAAATTCAAGCTAGAGATTCAATTCCTAAATTAAATCCCACAAAATTGTTGTCTGGGATTGGTCTGTTTTTCACATTTGCATTCAGTTCTACTTCCACAGCGAAGGAGAGGAGAGAAAACAACAATGCCAAGAACAAAAATTGTTTTCTGCAGCAATTCTGCTGAGGATTTTCTTTTCTTTCTTATTCCCTCCTGAAATAACATAATGTGTGTGACATATGTAGAATTCTTGTACAGGCATTTTGGTCTGAATAAATGTAGCTGTTTTAGGAAGGGTAACATCAAAATCAGTAAGAAGTAACAGGCTCTAATATGACAAAACAAGACCCTGCCACCTGCATGGACAGTGGCTGTACCCCAAAAATAATGTTCACAGTTAGAACATAAAGATATTATCTTTTAGAAAGTAAGGTATTATTTTTTCTTTTTTGTAAAGGGCGGGAATTAAAGCAAGTAAGCAAATAGCCTGATAGAATTAATTCTGTTCCAGATAGTATCAGTAGATTATTCCCTGTCTGTAGCCTGTGTGTGAGCAGTTCATTATTTGCAAGTATCTGGGGTTTAAACTTCAGACTTTTCTGGCTATCACTGAACCCATGAATTGCATGACCCACTTCTCTGCAGCAGATTGTATGAACAGTCATAAATTAAAAGCCTGTTTTCAACAATGTTCCAATGTTTACTTCATGGACATCTCTGGTTACCACCATGCCTGAACCAGAATGTTTACGAAGAACTAATACAGAAATGAGTTAGTGCTGTCTAATTCAAGTGAATATTCAGGGAAAAAATGCTCAGCAGGATTAACCATGTCATATAGGGCCCTGATCCCTGCATGATCAAAGGTAATGGGATCTTTGCCATTGACTTTCAATGAGCTCTGGAACGAGCCCCAAGGTAGCAGCTATCAGAAAGGGGAGCTGCTTAAAAGTTTTATTGCTGTTTTTCTTGGGAGCTATCAGAATAAAACATATATTACAGACATAGTCATCCAGGATGCAAATGTGCCCAAACACAAAGATTTAATTTTTCTCTGGCCTCTGTAGCTGCAAAGATCTACAGATTCACCAGTTCCTTTGGCAAGCACTGACAGAATTTTACATTACCAACTAGTGAGCCTCAAGGACAGTGGTTGTGGTGCTGGCAATGTCCAAGGTTGGCAATTTCACAGACTCAGTTATAGTCCTTGATACTTCCTTTGCTGTGCATCCACTCAGTATCCCTGACAGCTGTTTGGCCATCCTTTTAGTTCAGCTCACCTATGGACTCTACTTGCCATTTCTTAACAGCAAGAAACTAGAAGACAAAAGATCTGAACCAAACAAGCCTCTCAGCTGATTACTTTCATCACCAACTATTTAAATCCAGGCCACACGTTCAGGTTTAGACCTGAGCTTTCAATTGTGCAATCACAAAAACAGAATACAGGGAAGCCAAAAAGTTTTGGCTCCTGCACAAAACTCTTCTCCTTATAATGCAGGAGTTAACAGCTGGGTTCCTGGTGCAGCACAACCAGATGAAAGGTGAATCACTTAAAGCTTGTTTGCAAGAGAAGGCAGTAACATGGTGTTAAGATTTACTAAGGGAAACTTTTGCTAATGGCCAATACGCACAGTATTTGTGGAAGTGCGTAGATGAGGAAAGAAGTAGAGGGGCAAAAGATTAGGTTTGAGGAAAAGTCTCATTCACCTCCTTAAGGTGTTTAGAACCTGTTCAAACATCTTGTCCATAACCCAGCCCCAGCCATCTCTCACTGATCAAACCAATACCTTAACTTTCTTCTCTTATCCTATCAATCAGCTCTGAATTTGTTGTTGTTGTTTATAAGCTCAGCCTTCTAAGTTCATTGCTTTCACCCCTGAAAAAAGTGTAACACAAGTAATAAGCAAGGATAGACATATATTTCTAAATGCTGACTCATTAAATATATTCTATATATAGGTTATATTCTCATCCAGAAATAAGGGGATGATGAAATCAAAAGGTTTTACCTTAATGGCAGATATGTGACTTGAACATCACATGAAATACTGGACTACATTCAATAATGAGCCTGTTTTTCCCTGACCGCTTTACCTTTCTGTTCCTTCCTTTTCCCCTCCCTCTCTGCCTTTCTTTCATGAGGTATCTGTTTGTGATATTTATAACAACCTCCCATTCCTTAAAACACATCCATGAGACTTGGTTGCCTTTGTCCTCCTCTCAAACTTACTCTTTCATGATGGAAAGCAGCCCACGTCTTTTCATAATCTCAAACCCCAAGCATACAATTTAATACACAGGGAGGAAATCTAGAGGGATGCTGACAGCTGGTGGAACTATATCCCACATCCAGAAAATGCATCCATCATCACTAGTCAAGGAAAGCCAGGGACACCAAGATTGCTACTTCTGTCCTGCTTAAGCAGGATGATGGTGAACTCAAACCAACTAGAAATTAATGAGCTACTCTGCTGACTGAGTTTGACCAGAGATACACTGTACTAATTCTGAAATGTATTTTGAATGTTTTTTTCATTTCCAAGTGAGTAGAGAGTTGCTAACAATTTTGTGGTAAGTCTTTTTTTACGGACAGCAATAATGTCCCATCCAAAAGCTTTTATTTCAAAATCTGAAACAGAGGTACTGTAATCATCTTCAGTATCATTCTCCTTCATGCACTGCAGTTTGTATTAGCTGTGCATTGTTGTCTTGATTTTTAGATACATAGCTTTTACTAATTGCATTAGGTTTTATTTCTACTATCCATTGATTGGTTTTTGACCATAGTGTTGCATTTCAGTATTTATTTTCATGGTAGCAATTACAATGTATCTTTGAAATTGAGACGTTGTTAATGGCTACTACTACACAACTCCCCTCCTCCAAGTATCTTCCACAGCAAATACCTAGTTCAGTACAAAAACCAAACCAAATGTAGGCAGATTGACTGCTTGTTACCAGGTTAAAACACAGGTTAAAGCCATGGGGATGTGGTACTCCACACTATGAATGGTAGAGAGGCTTTGGCACCAGCAAATCTACCACTCTCTGATTACCCCAGTGGATTTCAGTTAGAGACTTGCACAGATAAGGTAATAATTTGGGTTTTAACTTCTCTGAGTGAATTTTTCTTCCATTAACTTATCCGTACATTGTTCTTAATCTGTGCAAAATGTCAGCATCCACAAGTATGTAAACATCCCTGTTGGCCTTGACCTTTCAAAAGATCATACCTGTATGCAGGTAGTAAGATAACAATAGTAAAATTTCAGTATTCGATGCTACAAGCTTAATGATACACAGGCTGCTGCTTAGATATCTAGTTGTTGGAGACTGTATTCTGGTAAGAGTGAGAACACAATTTTTCAAAACACAGAAACACAAAGAGGGAAGAAACAGGATGCTTGAAAAACACTATCCAAACCATGTAGTGTGGCAGACTTATCAAAATGACTTAAGACTCGGCAAATAGTCAAGATTTCAATTTCCTAAGTACATTCTATAACCAGGCAACATTCCTGTGGAAAATTCAGTATTTCTTGCTTTTCTCCAGGTCACTTGGCTGGTCTGGTCAGCCTTCATGCATACTTTCCATCCAAGATGATCTTGCTAAAACTACCTATTCAATCTTGTTAAGAACTGCATTTTTAACCTTGCGTTACAGAAAAAAAAAGATGTATAAAGAAAGGACCCACCATTTATTATTTTTTTTTACATTTTCAGAAATGTCCTCAATTTATAGGGCCTAACTAATTGTTTTATTTTTAAGGTTCATAACACCAGCAAGACAACTCTGAAAGACTTGGCCCTCATCTGGTACCACTGTCCATTATGCTGGAGTCAGATGTCTAAGCACTGTTTCAGCTAAAAGTTAAGTATGTGTATGAAACCCAAAACCAAAGCTGTGCCTGTAAACACACAGTAAACATAAACATAAAAAATAAACACAGCAGAAGCAGAGGTCACAGAAGAGCAATCAGAATATTGTCACATTTCAAGAGCCATCAGCACAGCCTGGTGATCCACTTTTGGATGAAAACTGTTGCCTCTCAACAGGGGTTATCCCTATACCAAACCTGCACCTATATGCCAAGTTTTGCCAATTTGCAAGCAATGCAGCTTCAGTGAGAGGCAGATATTGCTTAAGAAGAACTCAGGGTGTTTATTTAAAAAGTTAAAAACACCTCTATTTTCACCCTTCTGAGAAACTGAGTGAAGATTGCAAATGGAGAAATTGGCTCAGATCTGATGTTACAGCTGCGGTGTAGAGCAAGGCTCTAGATGGCATCAATGAAAGGAAGCTGACAAAGAAAGTGATTATTAAAGAAGGCATAGTAGCAAGAGAGAAACTATCTAAATTGTAACAACAAAGATAAATTGAAGGATACTCAGAGATATCTGAAGGAGGGAAAAGCAACTAAATAGATCATAGGAAATGTTAGGTGCTCTGTATAGCTGTTCATGCACCACATGAGCTGTGCATCTTTGACCCCTGCCTTTCAGACACTGTTCCATTGCTGAGGCACAGCTCTCCCTGTGCTGTGTCTTCCAGAATCCTCTCTACCACCAACATGAGCAATTGCATTGCAATGGCAGTGTCAGTGGAGAAGCCTAGTAGCCATTTGTTCTGATCTGCTTTCTTTGAATAACGACATCAATTAAAATAATTATTGTATTAGGTGAACTAAGGATAGCTAACGAGCTGCAACATCAGGTATATCAGTTTCCAGCTTGAATATTTTTTCTTCTGTCTGGAATTTTGTAACTGAAAAACAAGTTTGGAATATCTAACTGTATTTTTGGCATTTGCTGTCAATGATCTCAGTAAAACTACCTATCAAATCTTGTTAAGAAATGAAGTAAGCTTGTTTTTGCAGGATCAGAAAAAAAAAAAATATAAATCCCCAGGATTCACTATTTTTACATTTTCAGAAATGTCCTTGATTTATGTGGCTTAACTCATTATTTTTAATGATTGACTTATGCACGTAAGAGTTCTGTTTTCCAGGGTGTTAATTTTTTTAGATGAGATGTTCAGTGAAAGAGAATGTTAAATGACAAGATGGTGATCTTTAAAAAAAGTTATAGCAATTGAGATATTAGTCATGAACAGAGAAAGGGGGGAGGAAGAATATCCCTCTGTGGGTTTAATTTCTCAAGGGAAAATGGTTTCTTCCTAATGAAACTATGGAAGAGTCTGAAGTATAAGGGCAAGGAATAAATAAAGTAAAGAAGAAGCTGTTTTCAGAGCAAAGTCAAAATCGAGAAAATACTGCTGCTTAGAGATTTCTCTTTACCAAATTTTTACAAGTCTCCCTATGACCTGGGAGCTAATGTTCAAAACAGAAAGTTAATTTCTTGGCCTCTAGAGACACCCAACAGCTCACAAGGCACACACCAACCTCCCACCCTCCCTGCCTTTGGGGGAGAGTTTCTAAGTTATCTTCCTATCAGCCTGTCCCCTGGGAAAAGCACATCTGTTACCAGCCCTAGGACTGCCTCTTTTTAGGAGTCCTTCAGGATTGTGACTACACACCTATCAGGGTTAACAACCTAATTCTCTGGAAAGAAGCATTTCCCAGCTACAATCCACCTTGCCAGGATTTTTTCCCAGCACTCTCATTCCCTTTTTCGTATCATCTTTAGTTTCATTTGCTGCAGCTAAGACTGTGCTGAAGCCTCACTCTTTTCACAGAAGAAATGCAAAGTTATTATCCTAAAATGCCATGAAACTGAATTTTGGCATATTTAAAATATCAGCTCCTCTAGAAAACACTTTTCTGAGGTTGGCTTTACTGCATTACCACGTTCTAAGCATAAGATTTCTCACAGAAATTGAGAAATTGAATTGTGGTCAGGCTACAGGGTTAAACTGAATTGAAATTCACAGAACGAGGCACCACAGCCATCGTACTCAGCACACACGATGTCAGGATAAAATGTGACATTCTTGTCACACTCCTAAAAACCTTCTGATTGAGTGTTCAGTGGTGACATACCAACGCTGGGTCTAAGGATTCCTTCAGTGACTTATGCAATGATGCAACTTCAGGCAGTCACCTGGTTTGCCAGGAACTAGCACCAGTCAGATGATCCTGCTCCCCATACTGTATACAAGAAGTCAGCTGAAGCCATTGCATTTAGTTTACTGGATACTACTCCAGCTGACTTGGGCTTTAGAACAGCAAAGGCCAATTTAACAATGAGGACAGATTTGGAGAATGACTTTTGAAGTCTACATAGAACTACGCTTTACCTGTTGGGATTGTGCACACCTCATTCCTAAAGTTAACTGATAAACTTACCCTTATATTTTCTGCTTTTCTGCTAAGTGTAGAGAAAAGGCTTTATTAAGTTTGGGCACAATGGTGGCTGCTTAAGCAGGCATATTATCTCCTCTAAGAAATTACATTAATCATTTTCTAAAAAGGATGTAGAAATATTGAGACAACAGCCGAAGTAGTAAGTGTACTTTGCAAAATACCTGCTAACCACACATCACCCCTCAGTATGGGGGATCTTCTGACTGGCACATGTGAGGGAAACAACTCTACAGCTAGTCTACACAGCCATGACTTTGGGCAAAGGTGGGAAGCAGATTTCAGCATAGTGAGAACCAAATGATGCAGGTTTAACTAAAGCAGGTAAGCACAGATACAAACACACACGTACAAAGAGAGAGAGATACTGGAGCAGATACAGATTCCCATCTTTTGAAACCAATGACAAGATCTCTGCCAAAGGATAACATGGACTGCTCAGAACAAGAACTACTTTGGAAACAACACAATCTGTACACTACATGCTGATTGACCAAATTCTGAAAGTAAGAGCTGCCCATCAAAATTTTTTACACTATGTTCTTGTTATTATTCTCATCTCTTCTCATGTGCAATACTATTTCCAAGTGTACTGTGTTTAAAGAAAAAACAAAGATGTCAAGTTGTCTAAAAAATTTTTGTGATAATACTCTGGCAATAACAAAAACAAATATAAAAATAACCTTTGCAACATAATCAGCTGAAGATTTAACCTAATTTTCAAAACTACTGTGGAAAACATCAGCACAATATTCAAGATATGAAGCTCCAGAGTTAAAATTATAAAACAAAAACTAAACCAGCAAACCCCAAAACAAACCAGGGAGGTCAAGAAACATTACTGGAACCATCAGCTAAGCATCTTTTGCTTTAGAGACAAGTCTTTAAGAAGAATGGACAAGCACGTTACCTGGACAGCATTAATTTAAAATACTTTATGTCTTGAAAAATAGGCATATCTCATGACTGTTACACCCACTGTGTAAAACAAGCTCTATTTGGCATTATTTAATAGTGAGCACAAATACAGCGTTACAGCAGTAGATTAATCTCAGCTTATTAGTAACATCCAGTCTGCCTCGCCTGACCAGAAGAGGGAATTGGAAAAGCAATCTCTCTGCCAGAGCAATCAAAACACTGCATCCATTGCCAATCCAGCAGAAGCTCCTGGTAACTAAGCATAGCAATACTCTTAAAAGAGTTTGTAAAAAAACACACCTTAGAAGAGCTGATGCAAAAGCTAAAGAGGGAGATACTAAAAACTGACCTGAAGACAAAAAAAAAAATTCATCATATAAGTCAATAATTAAAATTAGGAAAGGAAAAAAATATATAGTGTTAAATTTCAAACTGCTTTACAGTAGTTCGAGATGTATTTTACCAGTTATTATTTCATAATCTATTTTAAAGCTCATTTTAAGTTCTTTATGATGAATTTTTAACTGAGAAATGCTTTTCCTGTAACTTAGCCCACAGACATTTGAATCACAGACTTCCACTAATACATTTGCATATAAACAGTTCTCTTTTAAAACTCATCTGCTTCAATTACTTCTTTCTCATCTGAAGTCATAGAGCTCCATATGGGATATATGATCCTTTCTGCTGCCAGGGGCCACATTAGAGGGCACACAGGACACTTTCTATGTTCAAGAGATGCAGCTGGTGAAGTGGTACAGAACGTGGTGCAGAAACACTGTAAGAGAAAAACAAGAGTTAGCACACATAGCTGAAAAAAAATGAAGAAAAGTTGTTGTCTGAAAAGCAGTACTTAGTGCTGTCAGGGAAAGAAAGAAACTGATAACAAGATGGGGAAACCAGTCAAAGAGCTTTGGAAACAGTAAGGTGAAAGTAGAGCCCATCACTGGAGTATGACTTCTGATAGTGTTTCCAATTGCTGACAAAACCATTTCATTTGACTGGGATTAAATGAAACCAAGATCCCAAAGTTGAATGGGCACCCGGGTAAAGAAGTCTGGGACCTAAATCTGTTATCTGCATTAGTGTGTTCCAGGGGCTGAGATACAGAGGACGTCGCTTTTCTCACGACTACTGTTGGCTGCCATAAATACCATGAAAGATAATTCACAGCATAGTGTCTGGCTGCAGACAAACACAACTGCAATGGCTTAGTTTGGGCTGTGACACAGAGATGCTTCACAGCTGCTCTTCCTCTGTGATGATGTCCTCCTCTAAAGGAGTGACAAATCAATCAGCTGGGGCTCACAAGTGATGCTGTGAAATACCACAGGTCCATAGAAAATATTAGGTAACTGGGCAATGTGCAAGGAGTTTCTCTCTCAGCTGTCAAGAGTTGAAGCAAAAGCTACTCCAGTATTACATGCCCTCCTCCATCTCCATGGCATTCTCTCTTTTGTGGATGACTAGAGGTCACTCAGCCTTTAAGCAGACAATGGATTCTAAATGTTCATTAAATGACAATTAAAAAATTCTTAATTTAGCTAACAATAAAAGAAAAGCAGTTCCCAGCATTAGAATTACTATTACTTATAAATTTAACATGTTGCATATTATTTACCTAGGATAACAAAATACTGCCTTCCCCAATTCTCCTCAGCACAGTGGGAGGGATTTTCAAACTTCTTTTTTTTTTTAAAACAGTTTTCACTGTGCTTGTTTCATGTATTTTATTACATTGGCATAGGACTGTCATAATCCTAATATATTCAGAATTTAGATCATTTAGACAGAATTTATCATGAAATGTCATATGGTCAATGGTTTTGAGAGTCCATGAATCTTCAAATAACAGTATTTTGGCCTGAACCACCACATACTCCACAGACAAAAAAAGAAATAAAGAGTACTTTGCTGCAATTTTTACTGATCCTCTCATTATTTACTCAGTAGTTTAAAACCCACCATATTTCAAAACCAATTACTATTTCATTATTATCAGAAGTCTCTATCAGTGTTGAGGACTGATTTTCAGAACTTTGACAATACCTCCAAATATTTTTAAACATCCATTTAAATAACTGAACTAGATTGTTAATCATTAATCAAGACAATACAAATTCAACAAGGCTGCTGGTATGAACTACTTTATCCTTATTAATAATTCCATTAAAAGACCTAGTTCAGCTTCCATTCTGTCAATGAAATAATATCTGAAGTGACTATGGAAACTAGAAACTAAACCAGAGACTAAACACAGAAGTCAATCACTGGTGTTGTGACAGCATTCAGATCTACACCCACTGCCCTGCAAAACTGACATATAAGTTACTTGCAGTGCTGCATTAATATAACAGAATCTTACAAAAACAATGATGCATGTGCAAAACTATCCAGAGTGCAGACAAATGCCAGAGACTAGAACAGAATACAGAAATAATTATAATGATGTTATAAAACCACAAGTATTCTTCCAAAACTGTAAAAGCAGAAAAGCAGAAGTCTAAGTGAGGATTTTAGGGACACAGACTTCTGTGAGAACAAAAATAAAAGAGACTGATGCAGTGCTCATCAGTGATTAGCTTATTTTGGATATGCCAGAAGAACCCAAAACAATTAAGTCTACAGGCAGAGTAGATCAAGTGCTCTCTCATAATACAAAGAAGATACATTAATGAAATCACAAAGATACATTTATATACATTAAAAACCGAGTACCTGAGATATTTGAATGCAACATAAAATTAACCAGGACAATACACTGCAGGAGAAAAGAGATTTAAAATGGCTTATGCATTTCAGTGATTGAACTCACACTTGTAAAACGTGAGATCTTGTGTTTGAGGAAGCAGTCAGCCACTGCTTAACACCAATGGGAATTTCTTACTGGCAGGGAAAACTCAAAAAAACGGCAGGACACCATGCTGCAAGAAGTTACTGTGTGTCAAGCAAGCTGTAATAACTAGCCAAGTGTCTTAGACACATCAGAAAGGGCAATGAGACAACTGAAAAACAACGAAAAGGAACAGTGAAAGCTGATACTGTTTTTTTAATAGTCAAAATGTATAAACATAAAAAATTAAACCTACTTCCCTGATGCACGTTAACATCATTGTAACAGTGCACTCAGAGACAAGAAAGTACTTAGGCCTCTGGACTAGCTTTGTAAAAGAGTCAGAACTCCATATGGAAAATTGTCCCATTGAAAACTAGGTTAGTTCTTAGCCAGATGAATGGTGCTTTGGGCCAGGGGTTTGCCAACTCCAGTCTGCCAGGGAAGGGCTGACTTTGATTCACTGTGAATCCAAGAACAAATACTGACAAAAAAACCCCACCTGAACTGCATAGGTCCCACTCCTAGGTGGCTGCCCAAACCTCACAGGCCTTTTTGGTCTGCTGTTTCAGCAAATATTTAACAGCTCCAACAGAGTTTAATATGGATCTACTTGGAATCACTGAAAGTTAGGAATAGTTTGTTTAGCTTGCAAAGTTAATTAAAGCTTTATGAGTAGCTGATTTTAATAGTTTCTTACAGTAAGAAAGTTACAGGACCCTGTCTGTTGCCTCCTGATCCCAGTAACTGCTATTGCTCCTGGGTCTGATCCTTCCTGTTTTTTAAGACAAAGCTGATGTGCTGTGAGAGGCAGCTAAGACCTCAGGGTAAATCAGTTTTCAGGCACTAAATCAAGTAACTCCAGAGAGCAGTCCTACAAGCCTTAGCATGTAGGCCTCTGCCCAAGAGTAATGCCATGTCAGCCTCAGGCAGATAACACATGCGGCAACTTTGATATCAGTCATGAAATAAGTATATTTCCCTAGGAGATACCCATGTCAGGACAGATATAAAATCAAAATGATAGCGTTCCCAATGGATTTTTGAAGGTAAGAGATGTACAGTGCCACTGCTTGTCAGATGGGGCTCTATACACAAGTAAGAAGAAGCTGCTTTTTCACACTGAACCTGGATTTTTCAAAATGTCCCTCAGAGCTCAGCTGAAATAGATTCAGGTCAAGTGGAAGTGTCTGGCTCTTACAAGGATTATCTAAGCTGACAGGTTAAGAAAAGCTAATAAAGGAATTAATACAGGAACCTGACTTCAGCCAACAAGACTCACACCTGAAATTCAGATGAAGACAAAAACAGGCGGATAGATGACTGTTCTTCACGACTTCACTGACACTTGTCAGACAAAGCCTTAGCCAACTAATACTGGCATAAGCATTCAAGAATTTAAAAAATAATAATAATTAAAAAATAATAATCTTTGCAAGCACTTGAGGCTACAGTTGGGTTTTGTATATATTCTTTTCCCCACTCAGTATTGTGAAAAGAAATGTTAACAAGAGGAGTATTAAAAGTTTCTCTTCAAACTGTGATTGCCATACGCAATGGGAAACTGTGTTCAGTCTACAGTGATTTCTTTTAGCTTGAAGGAAACAGAACAAAGGCAAGATCATTAGGATGTAGCACAAAATATTTGTGTCTTACTAAAACCGCAGACTCAGAAAACAAAATGGCTGCTGTCCCACAGAACTCTAAGTCCCACAGAGCTCTAAAAACATGAAAGAGGCCCTTCAAAAAGCACACTGCCACAGGCATCATGTTCCGCTATCATACATTCCACAAAAAACCTAACAATTTCTTTAAAATTTACATTACAGGAGATACTCTGCAGTGTTCTGTATTTTCCTAACCTGCAGTAACCTATCAACTTCCTGGGCTTGACTCCACATCTCCCACCCAGGCAATAATGCCACTGACGGCACAAGTTAGGGTAGAGAACATCAAATCTGTACCTATGTTTTCTGATGTTCTGCTACCAGTGCTGTATATATATTTTTTTTTCCTCTTAGATACAACCTTCTGGAAACAGATTTGTCTTCTCTCTGCCTTTCTTCCTCTACCTGGAACTGCCCACTGCCACTGCTCTTCAACAGGGACCCTGCATCCCTAAATCTTCAATGCTTAACACTGAGGCACTTGATTTTACCAGAGCTTTTCCCCAGGATCCTGTCACAACATTGGATCACTACAGCCCAAAAGCAGCAAACAGCAAAGCATTAGTTACTCCTCCAAAACAGAGAGAGCACACAGAAAAAGGATTAAACAAACAAAAACATTACCTCACTTAAATTGTAGTCTTTCCCTGCCATTTATGGTACATTCAGGCTACTTCGATCAGCCGTCAGGACAGCTTAACTGATAGAGAAACTACCTTGCTACAGCTCCTCTGTCAAAAAACTCTTCAGCTATAGCCAGAAACTGCCTCCATGTCTTTTCTTCTTGTCGCCTTTTTTGACTTGAACTTCTTAAGTATTACTTCAGAATCTTTGTTTCTCACCTGGCAATATGAATCTTGCCCTAAGAAAAGACAGGGCCACCTCACAGGTTCCATATTGTTCACTCTAGGATTTAGCATTTTCTGGGCCCAATGCTTCTGGCCACTGCTGGCTCCTGCTTTGCTTCCAGCCCTAAGCCTCTTCTGATGCAACACTTTCCAGTCAGACATGATAATATAAATGTATATAAATTAAATTTACTTCATCATTAATAAAAATCAGACTATTTCTTTATTTTCAGAAACAGATTATTCTTGGTTTAGAGGATTTGGGTTCTTTGTTTCAAAAATAGCGTTTGTCTTCTGGCTCCTAGGGTAAATTTTAAAAAAGCATCTAATGCTGATGGGTTCTGAAATGTGCCACTTTTGTCAGAACTAGGACGTACTTCTCACCAGTGACATACACAACAAAGGCATTATTTTTGTCCTCTACCCAGTCAAATATGCTCTTTGGGCAAGGACTGTCTCTCTTTGAACAAATATCTGAGTAACTTAAGAACTTCTGAAAGTCTGACAATATAAAATATGCAACATACCCAAGAAAGAGTTGCTTCTTATTCTTTTTAATCAAAGCCTTTATCTGCTGCACTCAGATGTTAAGGCTTTACTTTATTACGCTGGGGGGTATAAATCCTCCCAGCTTTGTACATGGTAATTCAATGCATCCAGTGATCAATATGAAGCAGGGACCAGTCCTTACAGTTGTGTGAATTTATTTCAATAGTGTAGCTTTTGTCAGTAATATATCTATAATTTCTTTTAATGTTCATATCGTTTTCCTCTATTTCACTGATGGATTTGAACTTGCACTTCACCTTCCGTAACAGTCATATGACTATTTACATTCTTCCTTATTCTGTTTGTCATTCTTGGAATAAATGGAGCTTTATGAATTTGAGATCAAAAGACTTGGTTCCCTTGCCTATTAGTATATTTTTGAGAGTTAATGTTAATAACACAAAAGAGACCAAAGAGCTTGAAATTAGGACAATACTCTCATATTTTGAACTGCAATATGTTATCTATAATTCTCCCTCAGTTCAGCATGTTTCCTCCTCCTTTTTCAAACCTTTGAGAGATACAAAGCTAGGGAGCTTTTAGAGGAATGTGATCAAGGGAAAGTCAGCAATGGGATGTGAGCTGATATAGCAAATGTACAATGAACAAGGGTAAAAGTCATAGGAGGTATCAAAAGAAGGTACTGTAAAGAGACTCTTAAGGGTCTCATATTCTCAGATATGGTATTTCAATATCTGTCCTTTTCTATCTACAAAGTGAAATGCTGAACCAAGGCTACTTACCTTTGTTTTGACATAAATTAAATGTGGTTTGCTATTTTTGAAAGAGTTGCTACAGGAAATCATAAATCACATTTGTGCTGAAGATGGAGGTTGTTTTGCACTTCCCTGCTGTTTGCCTCTTTTCTATTTGGAGAATGTAAAACCATAAACATTTTTATGGACTTTCAAGAGTTCAAAGGCTACACTGTAGCTTTGACCTTGCCATTGCTAAAGAGAGGAAGACAACCTCTGCTTCTTGTTTCTTCTGTGCAAGCTTTATACCATCAGTAGTAAAAGTTGCATAAGTTTCACTATTAACTACTGTACCTTATTTACACACTTGTGTGGGCAACAAATAGTGGAATGAGAAAAAAAACCACAAAAAAACAAGTTGTAAAGTAATTTCAAAAAAATCAAACCAGCACCATTTATAGAACCAAGCTCAGAACAATGTAAATCATAGCCTCACTGAGAAAACAGGTAAATTTTAATTTCTTTAGTTTTACCCACAACATATGCAAAAGATGGCTGTTGACTGCATCACAAACAAGAAACATCTTGTCCCCTTCACTGAAAGGAACAATGCACAAAGCCATCCCAGTCTTGAGGAGGAATGGGGATGAAAGTGTGCTAACCAAAATAGTATTATCTGTAATCAGAATAAAAACTTCCAAATAAACTACTCTGTAAGCTTTGCCCATGAGAAAAAGTTTTAGAGCTACTGAAACCATTGGAAACTTTGCCCAAGCTTCTTTCCTTCTGGACTATCCTACTTGCTCTATGGCCTGTTCACTAGGGCTGAAGACCTTTGTGCCTCCTTGTAGGATCCTCCCCCCATGAAAATACAACCTAACTCCCTGCTTTCATTTCATCATTCTTCAGGATGGTGTTACCAAGTGACCAAAATTATTCTTCAGATTAAAAAGAGGAACTTCCCAACATAGGGGAAATTTATGTTTAAAGCAAAAATTCTCTTTAGACTCTAACTTGGAAGCATACTTATTTCAGCAGTGCAGCATTTCCATTCTCATGTCACCTCTTACTTTCTAAATCTTGGCAACGTAAACCCGCAGTGTAACGTAATCTCTCTGTACCAGTGAACACACAAGACCAGATGAAATTATGAGTTGAACATCCAATTGCAGGAGAGGCTGCTAATAAATCTTACAAGCAGTTTTATCTTTGAGATAAAAGAGGTTTCAGCAATTGCAAGCCCTTGAATAAACACATGGATTACCTCTGCCCAAGGAGGTGAGTCCAGCACGCTGCACCCTTACCACAAATGCAGGTATTTAATTGAATCTTTAAAAATCTTTTTCTGCAGCTTCTGTAGATCTCTTCCTACGTGTCTTCTACAGACATATCATGGCTGACCTTTCACATGGCTACTCATTAGATTGATAAGAACTGTAAATAAAGGCTGTAAGAGCAGGCCTTGGGTTTGTAGGCGTACTTGTCTGCATAAAAAACCCCATAATTTGATAACCTGCTATTAGATGTTTTCCTTGGCAATTTAATTCCAAATAAATACTGACAAGCAAAAATCTGATAAAAATGTCAGCTCATTTTAAAGGCACAAGTGAAACACAATAAATATAGAAAAATATTCTTGAACATAAATTTGTGATTTTCTAAATTCCCTGCCACTTTTAAGGTGTTCTTAATCTTTCTAAAATATATTATTTGATTTTAAACTGGGATAGCAGTCATCTGAAAGGGTTTCACTTGCTGAATAGTAATTTTTTCAAACATATTCAGCTGAGTTCTCTCACCAGGTATCTATTCGACAAACAGGATGTTTAAAATATTCTTCTCTGGCAAGCTGTCACATTCTCTTTCCAAAAGACTCATGCCCTCTCATAAACAATTTCTTGCAAGATAACTCTCAACGTGTGGAATTAAACATAGCCCAAAGTTTGCTTCTGACATGTGATTAACTGTTTCTACCTGACTCAAAGGACACAGGCCAAGGCATTTCAGTGTTGCTGCTCTTCACTCAAGATGAAGTACTTAAAGATCTGTACAATATGGGAAAAGGGAAGGAGTACATAATTCATACTTTACAAGCAGAAGGCCAAAAAATAGTATGAGGGAGGATTTTTATCCGATCTGTTGATTTATCGTGTTTAAGAACTGTCCCAGAATTAAATTTCTCAGCATTTATCATGTCCCAAGAATGCAATGATTTATGCAGTGCATCAGATGTTATTACAAGGTTTCTCACACCATAAACACAACTTATAATGCATCTCATGCATGATATGCACCACTAACAGTTTCACTTGATGAAAGTTATCCTTATGCCTTTTATCATTCAGGCATGTTAATGAGTTCCCCCAAAAGATTAGTGAGGAGTCTAATAGACCAAAAACCTATTTCAACAATTGTTTTACACAGTCTTTCAGTGAAGCAATGTGATCTTCTGCATCTAAATGATCCTTCCCTCAATAACTCAGGAATAATCACACCCTCTGCACTTGTGCCAGGCCATCAGGGTATTCTAACAGATTAATGAATGTATATTTTTACAAGGAGCGGTAGCAGGAGAGGCATTATCCTTTGAAAAAATGCAACTAACTTGTATGAAAGATGTTTGCACTGAATGGCTTAGGTTCTCTTCCTTCCAACATCGAGGTGTAAATGAGAGGCAGATTGACAAAAACAATCACTGTTCTCAGTAAGAAATACCTCAAACCATTGCAATCAACTTACCTTTGATCCTTGGGGTCATTTTCTAATGAAGTACTCAGCATCAGTGGAAACATTTGGTTACTCAGGCAAATTCCTTTCAGTTAGTTATTTGGACGTGACTATACACCTCAGACCTGGGGAAGGAACAGGTTTTACTCACTTCTACTTAATGGAAAGTGCTTAATGTCCTGCCAGAAGTCCTTTCAGCAAGTGTTATGGAGACAAAAGCCTCATATAAAGATGCTGGATCAACAAGATGGGTCTGAAAAGCAGCTACACTTTCACCAACAGAGAACATAACTCAACAAACTGGTATATCTGAAACTGCTCCCCACCTACTCCACAATCAACAAGAGCTACATCACTCCAAGCTATTCTGCTTAATAATACTGAAGGCTAAGAATGAATGGAAAAAGAGAAATTAAGGCACCTGTAACGGAAACACCTAACAACCCTGCAGTGCAGGGTTATGTCCATGCAGCATTTTGCAAACTAGAACAACCTGCCTGGGCTCAAAGCCAACTGGATGTAAGCCTGCTCTGAACCTTGGTTATCATTAGGCTGTACCTCAAGCACTTGCAGGACTTCCTGCTGAGAGGTGGTTGAGGGCACAGGCAGAACAAAGCCTCATTTCCCTACAGAAGACCATTCACATGTTCCACACGAGGAAGTGTGTTCGGGGAGGGTATTATCTGGGCCCACACTCCTGACCTGTGTTACTGCATGAAGTCACTCACACTCCTTTGTTTCTCTTTTCAGCATAAGGACATTTAAGAAGAAACTGCATTTTCTAAGCTGTATTTATGTCCTGCAACTAGTCCAGTAACTTTCCCCTCTTGGCTGAACATATTAAGAAAGATTTAAGTGAAGATAAAAATAGAGTCAATTAAATGAAATTGCTAAACCTGAACTTTGTATTCCTAAACTCTTTCTTCTTCTCCCTCCATGAAATTAATCAGCTCCTTATTTCAAATAACTACATTATTTTCTTAAGAATACAATGTTTAGCTGTGCCCAATAAGAGCTCCTTTGCCCTTGTCTAGGGTGCTGTCAGACTACTTCTTTGTCTTCACACTTCCTTTATTCTATAATAGAGCTTGCATTTCAAGTGCTTCAGTACTTTTTGTGTCCTGCTTTAAAGATCAAATTACAAATTAGTTTTATCATAAAAAGTGATTCTTTTTACAAACCCAGTATTATGTTTCCTTTTTCCAGTTTCATTTCTGATTCTTTAGTCACGTAACTTGCCTAAATCATGATCTTCTATTGACATAGTTGGTAAGCTGCACAATGCAAAAAAACCATTTTACTACTGCACAATTTCCAACATACAAGTTTTGCTACATTGAATTTCATACAGTCTGCTTGAGCAAGGTCATACCTGCATTTCCAGTGATTTCTTACACTAGTTGATGTGATTAAATTGAAGATATAAATCACTGAATTGTTGAGTCCTGAACTATAAAGACACTAACAGGCCATTTTCTATTAATTTTCCTCTGGTATCATGGGACTATTTGCCTATGAGCAGGTCTGAAAAATATTGTAAAGATTTTAGATTATGTAGAAGTTGTTGTTTTTTTTTTCTTGCTGACGCACTAGCATTTTACTTCTAGTTGAAAACAATCTAAAAAGAGCTCATATCCAAGGGGTTCTTTCTGATTAGTTCTTTAAAACTACTCAGTGGAAGAAGTCCTAGCAACCCCTCTGCATTCTGCCTATTCTGGAGGTCACTACTGTAGATTTCAAGAGTCTTGCGGCAGAGGGGAACTGCAACACGCTCTTGTTATCCCTACAACCCCTTTTCTCAGGTGTTTCACACATGATTATTGCCATTGGTACTGGAAAACTGAAAAGGAAAACGTTCCAGCCCATCTCGACAAAATAATAGCTAATGAAATGTAAAAAGAAATTGAATTAAGACCATTATTCATACATGTACCTGGAAAGACAGGACAAAAAGCCTATCGGTATTGGGTGTGAAGGTACGATCTAAAATCTAGGAAACCAAAAGCAAGGATACATACCGCATTGCAACTTTCAGACAAGTCTAAAGGAATCAGAATTTCCCTTCCAAAAGAAATGGCAGCAGCTTGCCCACTACTGGCAGTCTTTTTCACACTGTCCTTTATTGATTTGTTTCCTCAACTTCACAAGGCTTCACTTGTTTGTAAATCTAATTTCCTTTTGTGGAACTTCTTGAGCCTTTGTCAACCCATTTCTTCACTCTGTTTTGGTCCCCCAGAATGGCAGCACACCCAGTCCTCACACTTCTTTATGGTCTGCAAGACAGCCAAGGGGCACTCTGTCTCATCATCTAGGTGATTAATGAAGATATTTTACAGTACTGGCCCCAGTGTCTGAGGTGTACTGTCCATCTGATGCACCCTCTGCTTGGTGCTTCTCAAAAGTATAACCCTGACTTTAAAGGTGGCCACCTGAGAAGTCATTAGCTTGCAGCAAAGAAAATCTGGGAATCACAGCTCATATCACTTGCTTAGAGTACACATGAATGCTGTGGCATAGGCTGATACAGTACACAGGAGAAGAGGAGGCTGAGGGGTGACCTCATCAATGTTTACAAATATGTAAGGGGTGAGTGTCAGGGAGATGGAGTTAGGCTCTTCTCAGTGATGACCAGTGATAGGACAAGGGGTAATGGGTGCAAATTGGAGCATAGGAGGTTCAAGGTGAATATCCGAAAAAATTTTTTTACTGTGAGAGTGACAGAGCACTGGAACAGGCTGCCCAGGGAGGTGGTGGAGTCTCCTTCACTGGAGACATTCAAAACCCACCTGGACAAGTTCCTGTGTGATGTGCTCTAGGTGACCCTGCTCTGGCAGGGGGGGTTGGACTAGATGATCTTTCGAGGTCCCTTCCAACCCCTAGGATTCTATGATTCTATGATTCTACTGCCAGATGAAGGAAGCAAGCCATTGAAAAGAAATGTGACTACAGATCTAGTGCACGATTACTCAAAAGGGGTCATCAACCAGTTTTTTTCCTAAACCAGAGCATGGTTTTACCTGGGGATATTTATACTGGTTACAAATTAGCTATACAATCTTTTCTCCAACTCATCTTATTAGATGGATTTTCTCAGGATACCTGCTAGAATGGAAGGTAATGGATCTCCTGGAGTACTTTTCTCAAAGTGACTCCTAAAGCAGAGTGAAGGATGACAGATTCACTTTATGGTAATTTTTAAACTCTTCAATCCTGACTAGAAAGAGCTTTTAGAAAGCTTTTTCTGAAATTATAACAAAACCCCAGATTGAAGGCCTCCATTTCTCTTTTGAAAGGTAGTTTCCATGTATTTTTCCTTGTGCTGGAAGTGTTAGCTTGACATAAAAGTTACGTTAAGAGCCCAAATATTTGCACAGGAACATAGGCATTGTCCTTGTCTCTTCCCCTTCTTCCTTTACTCCACTGTTCACAGAAAAATAGCAAGAAATTACCAATTCTAATATCAGTATTGTCAAAAAAGTGTATTTTGGAAATATTCTGACCTGTAATTATAAAGTAACTTTTCAATACCTTTAGTTTGTTTTGGTTTTTAAGATGTCCACACTCTGCATTCTGTTATCTTCAGTCATCTCTCCATATGACTGTATACTATGTTCTGTTAAACAAATACATGTTTGTTAGAATCAATGGCTTTCCAAGTGTGCAGCCCTGCCTACAAAATAGCACACAAATATTTAAACTGTCCCCAGTCAGCACGTCAATAAAATATTTTTTTGTTATTCTGATTAAGTTGCATGATGAGATGCAACACAATGAGATTATGATGGTCACTAAAGAGGAAAATATAATTACTCCTACAAAATATGAGGTCCAAAAAGGATTTACTACACACTTATTTCTGCAAGGAAGCCCAGCACACTCAGTAATCATTTAAATAGACATGAATGTGTCTTACACTTCTGCTGTTTCTTTCAAATGAAGTAAGGCAGGAACCTGCCACATTAAGGTATAGAAAGAGGTAACCTATATTTTTCAACAGTCTGCAACTGGCAAACCTCTACTATAAGTGACGTGCCTACATGAATGCCACAGAAATGCAAGCAGAGACAACAGAAATACTCTGAGCATTTTTATAATGTAAACATAAAGAGGAATCTGAGCAAATTCTGCAGGGTTCAGTTTGTATGTCTCTAGAGATGTACTCTGCAAAGAAGCAGCAACACGTGCAGCTTTTTCAAAGCATAGATGTGACCTGAGATCATGTTTATGTCACCAAGTGATGTAAATAATGATGCCCTAGAGTTAAAACTGGGCTGAACTTCTCCAATCTAAATTGATTCTTGTATGATCCAACATTCCCTGGCTTTTGTGAAACCAAATATAATATATTTATGAATCAGACAGATGTCCTCGATATTACAGTGCTGTCAGCAATCCTGCCTCTCTGAGGTTTAATATTTCATATTGTAACAGAGACTTTGTTCAGAGAGCTACTATCTGGTGAGAAACCTCAGAGGCGAAATCTCAGTCCACCAATGTCAATGACCACCCATGTTATACTGTGAGCCACCACTACAATGGCAGTTTTAGTGTAATATTGGATACTGAATAGTATCAGAGTAGCAGAGTAGGAATCAGATCAAACAGCATTTGAAAAACACTGACTTTTGATGGAGCTGGATCAAATCTGGTTGTAAAAACATCAAAACTTCTTCCTGTTTCTAACAGAAAAATCCTGCTTCATTCAGACCAAAGGGAGTCTGCCACATACTTTGAAGGGACAATGTCATAAGCATTAGTAGCTGTTGGGTTAATCACAGTTCTTTTTATGTTGTATTTTTTTACTGTTCATTAAATAAAAGCATAAATGGCTCTGTTTAAATTCAACTTCTCCATAGACTGCTAATGCATTAAAAGGATTTAACTATGAATCAATAGTTAGAGCTTGACCTCTCTAATGCTATTCTCTCTAAAAACCCCAACCAATACAAAAAAAATTAAATGCTTCTGTTTACTTGCAGAGATCTCCAATGAGCTCTAACTAACACTCCTCATCTGGTAGCTGAGTTACTCCAATACAGAGTGCCTCAAAGAACGGAAATAAAGCTCTAGCTCTTCCTGGCACCATCAGATTTGATCACAGCATCAATAATTAAAATTTGCCTTGTCTGACTTGTACCATCACAATAAGCTAAAGAATGAAAATTAAGAAACCTGCTGAACTGTAGGTTTACCTGACAGAAACTCATGTTGATGCAGGTATTAAAGTTTACTGTTGTTTAAAAAAAAATATAGACTTGAGATATTGCAAGAAGAACAAACTGCCCTGTGATGTAAATAATTACAGACTCGGGCTTTTGATACAGCTGTGAGTCTGATACATCGATCTATCAAATCAGAGTTCTGCAGTAATTTTTTAGAGAAAGACACTAAAAGACAGCTTATGGGCTTATGTCAGGTTAGGTATGCAGCTGGTGAATTGGGGGAAGGCATTGAAATAACTGCAATTCCTACTTTGTAATCCAGGGGAACTGATAAGTATGCTTACAGCCTTCCAACACAGTAGAAACATTTGCAAATGATATTTCATCAGCTCTGTATTGCAAATTAGTTACTCTTATAGCGCTTTCTTCAATTTTCTGGGAACATGAAAGCTATTTTGGTACAGTTCATTTTGGCACGCAGCAATAATTATGCATTCATGCTGGTTGTCCATTTTGTTCCTATGGCCACAAAACATGACTTCCATAAACTCATGCCAAGTATGTAACCTGACACAAATTCTAATTTTAGAAACTCTTAATCATTCATGTCGTGGTTTGGGCCTAACACGACAACAAAGAAAAAGCCACACGGCCGCTCACTCAACTTCCCCACACACACACTGTGGGACGGGGAGGGCAAAGGCCAACTAGAAGCTCATGGGTGGAGACAAAAGGCAAGCAGAATTCTTCACCGATTAAGGTCACAGGCAAAACAGTCTCAGCTTGGGGAAAAATAACTTAATTTCACACTAACCAAATGCACACAGAACACAGACAACACACAGAACAGGGCTCACATATGCTACCCCACCCCGCCCTTCTTCCCAGGCCCAAATTACTTTGTTCCCGATTTCTCTCCCTCCTTCCCCAGAGCGGCACAGGGGGACAGGGGATGGGATTTAGAGTAAATCCACAGTCTGGTGTTTCCTGCTACTACTTTCTCCTCAGGAAGAAGGATTACTTACAGTCCTCCCTGCTTCCCCACGGGGTCCCTACCATGGGAGAGAGTCCTCCACAAACCTCTCCTCCATGAGTCCTTCCCACGAGACCCGGAGCAGCTGCTCCAGCGCGGGCTGCCCACAGAGTCCCGGGCTGCTCCGGGAACAGGCGCCTCCCCTGGCACCGGGCTCTGCCACAGCTCCATCAGCCGAGTGCACTGGCAGCAAAATCCAAATCCACTGGGCCAAGTTCACCCCTCATGGCACCTTCAGGGAACGTTCCGCCATGTTCCTCCACGCATGCAGAAGGACCGCCTGCCATCTCTCTATAGGCTGCAGGGAAACTTCTGCTTGGGCACCTTCTTCCTCACCAATCACGGGCACCGCTCACCGCTCTGCCTCTCCAGCTCAGCTCTTCCTCCACTCCTCGCTCTGCTCAGCTCTTATCTCAGTTCTTTCGTATGTTAATCACAGAGGCGCATCTATTGTCTCTCTAATGGCTCCTTGGCTGGTTTTGGAGCAGGGTGAGCTTCACAGCTTCTTACCGGAGCCACCCCCGGGACCTTCCCCCAATACCATAAAACCCACCAAACCAAACCAAACCAAACCAGCACAATTCATAACGATTTTCTATGTATTATTATTTTCTGCAGGCATGTTACTGAGAGCTACGTGGATATTAATAGCAACTGATACCAAAGCCACTAGGTCAAATTAATGCTTACTTAAGATAGCACTGTTTGTCACAAGATAAAATGCCTTGTTACTGTTATGTATAAAAGCAATTGATTTTAATTTTCTGGCATCTGTTTCAGTTCTCTTCACTTATTAATGACTAGCATTCGTGGCTCTAAGGGAAAATTACTTAGAAAATATTTGCTTCCTCTCCAGCTAAAGAGGAGCAGCTGTGAAATTCCGAAGTCCAATAGTTGCTAAAAAATCTAAAAGAAAGTAAGGTAAATTCAAATACTGCAGTGGAAATCTATGGGACACATGAGTGGTACCATTTGCAGGATCTCATATTCTCCAAATACACAGTATGAAATTTAAGTCAAAATCAAAAGACCTAGAGACACCATCAAATTCTCTATCATAGCCAGAAAAAACACAACAGATGATGTCCTGTTAGACTTGCTGCAATTGCCACACTTCAGTGCCAGAGCACAAACCTGCACAAACTTGCCACCTGCAATATCCAGGCTTTGTCTGAGCAACTCTACTTAAGCTGCTGAAAGTCCAGCCAGAACCAATGCCCTGGAATAGTCTGAGGCAAAAAAAAGAAATATGATAAGAAAGGTAAGTATGATCTCCTGAAATAGGAGATTACATGAGCTTTGAAAATGAGTTGTGTCATTTGTACTAGGTACTGGGGAGCAAGAGGGCAGCTAGGAAACACAGGCAGCAGAAAGAACTACTCTGCTGATTAGCAAAAAGCAGAAAGACAAAGGAAAGAGCTGCCATGTGCTGCCAGGCACATGGAGAGGGACCAGCCACTATGAAAATTCCTGGGAGCCTCCAAAGTGAGAAACTTTGGAGATTAAAAGGGGATTAAAAGGGGAGATCACTAGGAAGGCCTATCTAGCGTGCTGTATTAGAAGAAAAATACATCTTGATTCTTTCAGAAAAGGAGGAGAATCTTGTGGAGTAGGGAATGAATATGGCTGGATTGTGGGCCAAAGTCCAAGGAAGTGATGTAAACCCAGAAAACTACAACCTACCTTGGGCAGGGTAACAACAAAGGTGAAATCCCAGTGGAAAGGACTGCCTTTGATCAGATGCTGAATAAAGGAAGTCTGGAAGTTGATGCCGCATCAGCAGGGCCTACAACAGCAAGACTGATCAGACTGCTGTATGCATATGCTATGCAGCAACACCTAGAAAGGTCACTAGGGAGTAAGGAAGTTGATTCTGATGATACTACCCCAAGAAGCATTATAAGGACTTCAGAAATACCTTGCCTGAGCCAAAATTTTGTTTTACTTGGGAAGATTCAAAATGCAGGAAGAGAAAGTTTCTGTTCTGCTTTCTGAAGAGAGACACTGCAAAAAATCTTGTGCCTGAGGCTATCCACAGACAACTGCAAGACTGCCAAAAAAGTTTCCTGATGACTTCTGCAACTGGTGCCTGAGGATGAGCCTGATTTCAGAAAAGCATTGGGCTGGGTTACACTATGGGCTTTCCAGATGACTAATCCTGCTGAAAAGCAATTACAAGGAGGTGAAATCCCAGTCAACAGTGAGCTAATGAGTACTGCAGAGCAGCAGCTACCAGCAGTGAGGGAGAGTCAACATCACTCAGCATCCTCCTTGCAATCTTGAGAGTGTGGAGTACAAAGTCCCAGGGCCCAACAGTCCTATCACGAGTGCACACTGCACAGGGGGGCCTGACTTTGACTGACACGCTGATCTCCATCTTGTGAGGCAGCAAAGCAAAATGCTCCCAAAACAGACCATGAGAAATCAGCTGGTATGCAAATCAGCCTGAACGATACAAAGCTGGTATGAACTCTAATGAGACACAGCATGCTCAGGCTTTTCAAAATACACATTTTCCATGGTTTTGATCATGATAAATGTAGCATTGACCCTGGTCTAAAAGGTGGCCTTTGGCAAAAATGCGCTACTCCTGGAAACAAGCTGCTTGTGGAGAATTGGCATGACCATGTTAAGAATGAGAGAATCATAAAATGTAACCATGTGAAAATGACTGAGGCTCGTGAGAGGATCCAGCTGTTCGATCTAGTCTGTCAGATCTTGACTAACCACTTCCAGAAGACTATTATCAGTTGGATATTGAGAAGCATGTAAGAGGCAGATGACAGAAAAAGGGCCAGCTGCCACCCAGAATAGTTAAACTTAGTAAAGCAGAGCACAGCTCACAGTTACATTTGCAGTGTGGCCCCTTCCTTTGGTGGACTTCTAAACTGAAAAATCCCAATCACTGGTGACAAGTTCCCTACCCAGCCTGGAAGTGGTGGAAGCACCAAAACAAAGCATCTTCCCATCTGCTACTAAATAATGAGAACACATAATCCAATCTCTTTGACCAGGAAACGTGGAAGGTAAAGTATCTATGGTGACCTTGATTGTATGAAGACAGTGTGAACAATTTTATAATATGTGAAACTTCATACACTGCAAATAAACAGTAGGTATGCTACCTGTAATACTTAAGTTTTCCCCTAGATTCTAAGCATAGATGGTGCTATGGAAAGCATTTGAAAAACAAATGCTCTCTTTAATAATGACACATAAATATTAAGCTACAAAAACAGACTGAGGAGGATGGCAGTGTAAACAATGAGTTCTGAAAAGAAAGGGAAGTGCCAAGTGGCTAACATAATAAATAACAATTGGATTTTTCAGGAATAAGTTACTTCTGCACTTCAATTTTAGGTTTCCATTTGTTTTCGTATGTATAGAAACTATAAAAGGTAAAGTGATTTATAGAATACATATACCTAGAACCTAGAGAAGTGAGAACATGTGATGAGTTATGGAGGTAAGCCTTATAAAGGCTGCTATAAAGTACTAGCTTTCACATTAGGAGAGTACTGAACAATCCAATTAAAAACTCACATTTAATACAAACTGAAATGTGTTCCAAAGGCAAAATTAAAGGAGGAGGCACAGTCTGCTGAAGGGAGCTATTAGCTATGATTGCCATTCAGCAGCCCAGAAACACAGATTTGAGGAATAAGAATACATAGGGATTTAAAAATGCCCTTTCAGGAAAAGGAAGAACAGTATCACTAACTGATAAGAAAACAACCAACCATCCTAGTGGCTTTCCTGTCACTGTATAAACTGTACAGCTAGGGACACCCAACCAAAAGAAATGCAACGTTAACAGGGGCTTGGAAAGGGCAATTCTGGTATTTGATTTATTTCTTAACAAAAAGCACTAATGGGAAGTCGGATAAATGTCCTTATTCATACACTACTCTAAGGGTTGATGTACCTGTTATATTCTTTTATCTTCTAATAAAACCACAACCGTAACTGTCTACTACTTCTTGTATGGAGTAGTTTTATGCAATACAATTACATAAATAGATAGAATATGATTCATTTTAGAGCCATGCAGAATTACACATTTCATTTTCATCTGGAAATACCTATCTCTGATCACATGATGACCAGCAGGAATTTGATTACCTTATTCAAATCAATCTCTCTTTAATACTAAAATATACTAACCAAAAGGGCCACAACATACAAAAGCTTCCATGACATTCATTTCAGAAGTTTTGTGTAAGACATGTAGGATTTTGATCACAGCTGCTGAAGAATCTTCCAACACATTTAAAATCATGCACTCAAGCAGGGGCAAAACAGATCCATTCATCTAACAACTCTCTCCCCTCCCTACAGATGCAAGAAATAAAAAAAGAAATAAAAATTACAGGGACAGATCTGAGGTTAGATCATATGATACCATTGCAGTATACCTCCTTCAAAGTTTCATCAGTTACTGACATAATTCAGTATCTTATGGAAGCTTTTTTAAAGCTTGATTTAAAATGAGTATGATTCTCCTTCAGCAGTTCAGAGAATCCTGAGAGTACAGGTCTGTAATAGTGTCTGCCATGTGCCAGGCACACAAGTGTTTTCTAAGCCAAACCCCCACTGTTAAGAGGGTTTTTTAATATTCCACTTTGTTTCTTACATAATTGTTTCTCCAAGTAGATATTTTATTCCATAAAAACACGAGGCATTTTATATATGACAGCTCTTCTTACATATGAGAGGTCATAGATATTTTCTCAGATTTGCTGTTTCCTCTCTCTGTAACTTTTCCCCCATGGTGTACAAAAATGACCAGTAAAAAACTGTCCACCACAATCCAACATTTTAGCTTAGAAAGAACCAAACACTATGAATTGATTTGCTATCTTGAATTAAGAAAATATTCCATTTTATTAAAACGTTATCATATCGTGTTGTAGACAACTGATTACTGACAACTACTCTGAGTTTCTCTTGAACTATTTTGTGTAAAAATGGAATTGGACTGAAGGTAACATGAGGTACTAAATATTTTGCTTCTATTGTATCCAAAGGAAACAAACCCTGTTTCAATAAACTATTGTGAATGAAAATAACAGATAAGAGGAAACCATTGAAACAATTGTTATGAAATAAATCTCTGACCATTAATGTGAGATACAGAAAAACAGACCTGCTAAGAACTTGCTGTAGCAACAGAGATACATGCAAGCCTGTTGTACCTCTGAAGTAGATTATCTCCAGCAAAGAGAATCCCCAGGTCCAACTGTAAGGCAGTTCTGCAGCTGTCCTGCACTATTTGATTCAAGTATTACACCATTAGTTTTAGATGTATTGTTTTGGCTGGTTTTGGAGGGGAGAGGATTACTTATTTCAGCAGAGAAAAGACAAGAGTTAAATATGCAACAGCCTCTAGAAGGCAGGATTAGTACCAAACTGTAAAGGAAAGAACCATATGTTAAAATGCTATGGCCATGCCCTAAGTGTAGTACCAAGCTACAATTGAGTATCCCCAGGTCACTCATAAGATATCCAAAACTGCTGTCAAAACTATTGAAGAGGCCTTCAAATAGAGGCAGAGGATGACACTAGAGGTCCCAGGAATATAATCACCAATAGTTTATTACCATCAGGAAAGCAAAGCAACCACAGAATTGGCCTACAAATAATAATGTGAACAAAGAGCAAATATATGTATACAAAGAATTAGAGGTGTTGGTTGATGAGATGCTCAATATGAGCCAGCAGTGTGCACTTGCTGCCCACACGGCCACCAGTGTCCTGGGCTGCATCTAAAGAAGCATGGCTAGCAGGAAAGACACAGAGCTGTTGGAGTGAGTCCAGAAGAGGATCACAAAGATGATCCAAGGGCTGGAGCTGGCTGAGAGACAGGCTGAGAGAGTAGGGGCTGTTCAGCCTGGAGAAGAGAAGGCTCCAGGGTGACCTTACAATGGCTTCCATTACCTGAAGGGGCTGCAGCAAAACTGGGGAGGGACTTTTTACAAGGGCTTGTAGTGAGAGGACAAGAGGTAATGGATCAAAACTGGAAGAGGAGAGATTCAGGTTAGACATTAGGAAGAAAATCTTTAGTGTGAAGGTGGTGAGACACTGGAACAGGTTGCCCAGGGAAGCTTTGGATGCCCTATCCCTGAAGTGTTCAAGAGCAGCTTGGATGGGGCTCGGAGCAACCTGGTCTAGTGGAAGCTGTCCCTGCCCATGCAGGGGGTTGGAACTAGATGATCTTTCACATCTTTCTCATTTTTATCCCAGGAAGGAATGGTTCTCTTATGGTCAATTTTGTCAGTTGGTCAGTATGTCAGTATGGTCAATTTTAAGAGTTCCCATTAGCTGAGCCTAGCTCAATTTTTAAAAAGCAAAGAGAAGGGAAAAAAATTGTATACTGTATCAGTGTATGTTCCTTTAACAATTTATCTGTGTTTTTGTTAATGTCTGTGGTAAGAAAAAAAAACCTCCCCACCTTCTAAAAAACCTTCAGCTAAACCTTTAAACCTTAACTACAAGGCTAGTTTGTAATAACTAGAAGAGAATTTAAAAGATTTATTAAAGAAAAAACATGTAAACCCCAACCTTCTTGCTTTTTAATACACAAATTTATAAAAATAAAATTAATACTGATTGAACCAGAACTAATATTACAGAGTAAAAGCACTAGAGCATTCCTTTTATTTGTCTGCAAAAAATGTGTCCCTTGAGAAGAATTAAAATGAGTTTAGAATTCCATCAAGGAAAAATTGTGGCTTATGGTTTGAAGTCAATGTATCAGTCCACACACAGCTTGAAATATTTCATTCTTTTAGTCTCTGACACCCTCTCACTAAAATCCCAGCTAAATTGTCTTATAACCTGTCAGATTTCTTATTTCTCAGATCAAGTAAGTCTGAGATATGCTGTATTTAAAAGTGGCTTTTTGGAATTAAGAAGAAAATACCTTGTGACATTGAATATAATTCAGAAAACAGTTGCCTAGACAATAATTAAAAGTTAAAGCAGTGATTTATAGTGGCTTTCAGAGGACATTTGTTTAAAATAAACTTTTGTGAAATCAATGTACAGAATAGGCCCTTGGAAGCAATAGCTTAGGCTGGCAATAAACAAGCCCTCAAGGCTGCAAAAGGCATTAATTCAGGGCCAGATTCCACCATCCTTATCCCAACTTGTTATTACCCTTCCTCGCAGGTCCCACTGAAATGCCCATCTTGACGATACTATCTGCCTTGCTCTGGGAAGCAGGCTGATGCTACACTTAAAACTTGCCAACCTTGCAACAATTTCAGTGCAAATAAGGAATCATAAAGGTAAGAGGTTACTGGCGAATATTTGGAAACTTAAGACATGAAAAAAAAAAAAGTTTAAAGCTCTAACAAATATTTATTTCTGAAAAGCTATCAGTTCTATGATGCCATCACTCTCCTGAGCTCCTTTCAGCTCCTGCTCATCTACATTGTATTCAATAACTTTTATAGTTTTCTACATACTTTATATTCTTTGCTTAATGAACCTTTACTTCACAGTTCATTTGTGTATGTAGAACAATACATCAGTGCAGTTGGTGCTGGCTCATACCCTGAATAAATGACCATTTCTTCTCATAAGAATCCTTCTAAAGGTCCTTCTAAATCCAGAGCCAGAATCAATGCCTTTTTGTGGCAGTTATATTGCTGCTGCTCCTGCTCAAAGAACAGCAAGAAGAAAGTCTATCTCCACCCTTGAGCAATTATGACACGTCAGGGAGAACAAGGAACTATAATCCTTAAACATGAGCTCTCCATTCTGCTATTCTTCTACTATAAAAGAAGCCAAAAGCAAACAGAAACAAAGCTTAGAATACTGAGGAACTTCAGATACTAATAAACTCTTGACTCATTTCTAAATAGCAAAGCTAATTGACAAAAAGGGGGAAAAATTTCTCTAAATGAATTATGCCTTTCATTTTCCCTAGAGCTCTGGGAGAGATGAAAACAGGAGACTGCTGGTAGAAAATGCCATGATTCATACTCAGCGAACAAGAATTTTAAATAGCCTCTAAGAATACTTTTCAGAGTAATCAGTCTTCAGGCAAAGAATACTATGATTTTCAAAACCTGTTGGATTTTGCATCCTAGGAAAAAAAGGGTTATCTCACATTCACATGTCATATCTGAATATATCAAATCTTCATTTAAAGCTTTCAAAGATACTGTTTTCAGTACGGAACCAACTGTGCAGCTGAAAGTCATGTGTCTAGGTTTTTTAGAAAATTTAGCAGATCTTCATCAGTCATTTTTTCTCTAGTTCTCAGACAATACTGTTCTGGTTTAAATATTAAAGGTGAACCCCAAACAATCCAGAGGACAGAATTGCTCTCTATTACCCCCTCTCCACCCTTCCAAGGGAAGATAGACAGAGGAATAAGAAAGAGAGACTTAAACTTTGGAAATTTAAACTAGAAACAAGTTTACTGTAACACAAGGTAAAAGGGTAAAACGTGGGGTGGGGGGGAAATGGGTAAATATTATATACAAATACAAAACCGATCTCGATGATGGCAGGGATATGGGGAACGCAGGGCCGCTCCAGAAGTCCATGGCTCCTCACAGCACCCGATGGAGCGAGCACGTGGGAAGCCGAAGGAAACCAGCAGCACAGCCGGCAGGGGGAAAGGAGCAGGAGGAAGGAGAGAGCGGCTTCCGGCTTCTCCTGGCTTTTATAGATTGGGACAGGAAGTGAGCAAGAATACTGACCCTTCCAGTCTGTCAGGGTGCAAAGGACCCTCTCTCTCCAAAAGGTGTCCAACAAACGGACAACAAACAGGGTCTCCCAAACCATAACATTCCACCCCTTATTCCAAACCATTTCCCTTCACAATCATTCACCAGGTTGTGAACTGTCCGTATGCAGTATAGTCCATTGAGTCCAGGCTCTGGATTTTCATCCATCGTGGCAGTCTCTCAGGGCAGAGAAGGTGTCACAGGGTTCTTGGGAGTTCATGCTCTTGTTCTGCAGGTTCTTCTTCAGCACCACTGCATTCTCCTGGAGAGAAAACACTGGAAACAACTCACTACTATCATTCAGTAATTAACACTATACAACTCAAACTAAACGCTCTCAGCTAGTGAGACTAAACGCTCACAGCTCCCCTGTGGTACACACTAAACTTCACCATTCTCCTGCACTACCACCAAGTATGTCCAGGACCTTGAGCAGAGACAACCCCACGGATGGGTTTGCCTCTGCCCAAAGCAGGGTACACCCAAACAATTTTCCCAGTAGATTCCTTTCACACACAACGGGGACTCTTTCCCCATCCACTGTATGTAAAAGGTTTGACTTGACAGGTCCGGCTTGGTTGACAGATCCCCTAGTACTAACTAGCCAAATAGCTTCTACCAAATGTTTATCCCAATTTTCAAAAGTCCCACCACCCACTGCTTTCAGAGTGGTTTTCAGCACGCCATTGTAGCATTCAAATTTGCCAGCTGCTGGTGCATGGTAAGAGATGTGGTATATCCATTCAATACCATCTCTTTGGCCCAGCTGTCAATTAGGTTGTTCCTGAAATGAGTTCCATTGTCCGACTCAATCCTCTCAGGGGTACCACATCTCCATAAGACTTGTCTTTCAAGGCCCAGAATAGTGTTATGAGCAGTGGTATGAGGGACAGGATATGTTTCCAGCCACCCAGTGCTTGCTTCCACCATTGTAGGCACGTATCACTTGCCATTACGAGTCTGAGGGAGGGTGATGTAATCAATCTGCCAGGCTTCTCCATACTTGTATTTGCACCAACGTCCATTGTACCACAAAGGTTTTAGCCATCTGGCCTGTTCGACTGCTGCACATATGTCACAATCAGGGATAACCTGTGTAATAGAATCTAGAGTTAAATCTAAACCTCGGTCCTGGGCCCATTGGTACATTGCATCTCGTCCTTGATGCCCAGATGTGTTGTGGGCCCACCAGGCTAAGAACAGTTCACCTCTGTGCTCCCAGTCCAAATCTGTTTGGAACACTTTAGCTGCCTGGTCTGCTTGATGGTTGTGTTTCTGTTCTTCAGTGGCCTGGCTCTTTGGTACGTGGGCATCTACGTGCCTGACCTTTACTGTCAGTGTCTCTAGTCGGGCTGCAATATCTTGCCACAGGGAGGCAGCCCAAATAGGCTTCCCTCTGCGCTGCCAATTGTCCCGTTTTCATCCCTTTAGCCACCCCCACAAAACATTTGCTACCATCCAGGAATCTGTGTAGAGGTAAAGTATTGGCCACTTCTCCCGCTCTGCAATGTCTAGGGCCAGCTGGACGGCCTTTACTTCTGCAAATTGGCTCGATTTACCTTCTTCATCCTTAGCTTGTGCAACCTGTCTTGTAGGACTCCAGACAGCAGCTTTCCACCTCCGCTTACTTCCTACAAGATGGCAGGATCCATCTGTGAAAAGAGCAAATTGCCTCTAATGATCTGAGAGTTGATTATACAGAGGAGCTTCCTCAGCACGAATCACTATCTCATCTGGTGGCATTCCAAAATCTCTGCCCTCTGGCCAGTTCGTAATCACATCCACCATGCCTGGGCAATTTGGGCCCCCTATTTGAGCTCGCTGTGTTATCAGGGCCATCCACTTGATCCAGGTGGCATCAGTGGCATGGTGTGTGGATGAGTCCCTCTCTTTATACATCCATTCCAGGACTGGCAGTTGAGGTGCTAGGAGGAGCGCTGCTTCTGTAGCAATTACCTCAGAAGCAGCTCGGACTCCTTCATAGGCAGCTAATATTTCTTTTTCACTTAGGGTGTAATTGGCTTCCGAGCCTTTATACTGCCGGCTCCAAAATCCTAGGGGACGACCTCTCGTCTCATCAGGTGCCTTTTGCCAGAGGCTCCAGATAAGACCAGTGTCACTGGCTGCAGTGTAGAGCACATTTTTGATTTCCTGTCATTTGGACAGGTCTCAGAGCCACTGCATGGACTACCTCTCGCTTTATCTGTTCAAAGGCCTGTTGCTGTTCAGGGTCCCATGAAAAATTCCTTTTCTTTCAGGTGACTTCATAGAGGGGTCTCACAATCTGAGCATACCCGGGAATGTGCATTCTCCAAAAAGCCACGGTGCCTAAGAAGGTCTGCATCTCTTTCTTGTTAGTGGGTGAAGCCATAGTTGCTATTTTACTGACCACATCCATAGGGATGTGTCGCCGCCCATCTTGCCATCTGACCCCTAGGAACTGGATCTCTCTGGCTGGTCCCTTGACCTTGCTTCTCTTTATAGCAAAGCCAGCTTCAAACAAAATGTGGATTACTTCCCTACCTTTTTCAAAGACTTCCTCTGCTGTATTACCCCATACAATGATGTAATCAATGTATTGCAGATGGTCTGGAGCTCCACCCTTCTCCAGTGCAGTATGGATCATCCCATGGCAGATGCTAGGGCTGTGCTTCCACCCCTGGGGCAATTGATTCCAGGTATACTGGACACCCCCCTCCAGGTGAAAGTGAATTGAGGTCTGCACTCTGCTGCTATGGGAATGGAGAAAACGTGTTAGCAATGTCAATGGTGGCATACCATTTAGCTGCTTTGGATTCCAGTTCGTATTGAAGTTCCAACATGTCTGGAACTGCAGTACCCATCAGTGGTGTGACTTCGTTCAGACCATGACAGTCCACAGTTAATCTCCATTCCCCACTGGGCTTCTGCACTGGCCACATAGGGCTGTTAAAGGGTGAATGAGTCTTACTTATCACACCTTGGCTCTCTAAGTTGATGAATCCGGTTATGTATGGGGAGCAGGGAGTCTCTATTGGTGTGGTACTGCCAATGATGTACTGTAGTAGAAGCTGTTGGTATGTGTTGTTCCTCCACCTTCATCAGGCCCACCACAGAAGGGTCATTGGAGATACCAGGCAGGGTAGACAGCCGTTTAATGCCCTCAGTCTCTACAGCTGCTACCCCAAAGGCCCATTTATACCCTTTCGGGACTTCAAAGTACCCTTTCCGGAGAAAGTCTATAACAAGGATGCATGGAGCATCTGGGCCAGTTACTATCTGATGGGTCTCCCAATCATTCCCAGTCAGGCTAATTTTAGCCTCCAATACAGTCTTGAGAACCTCCAGTGACTCCAGAGATGGTAATGGGAGTCTGCCTCTCTGTGATTGGATGGTATCAAAGTGCACTGTGCACCAGTGCCCACCAGGGCTCTGTAACTCTGTGGTTCTGCTGTGCCAGGCCACCGAATCCACACTGTCCAATAAACTTCGTTATCCCTCTCCTCTACCTGGCTGGAGGCAGGGACCCTCTAATGTTGAGTATGACATCCACAAGTAAAACAGGGGTTTGTGTGGTGTGCTGGACTCACATTTGAGTCTGCCACCCATCTGCTTGGACCAGCAGCTGCTACCTGGGAGACCAGAGCACTCATCAATCTGGGACCATTATCCCTAGAGGCACCACCCTGCAGCTGCTGTACTCTTGCACGCAGAGCAGCAGTGGGTTTGCCATCCCATTTGATCATGTCCTCACAATGGTTGAGCAGAGTAGACCACAGAGACCAACTGCCGAGCCTCCCTGCCCTTAAGGTCTACCCCATCAGCTCCCAAGTCATAACACCACAACAGCCATGAAATCAGTGACTCATCCTCCCTACGAGTATAATCCTATGTCCCTTAACTCTTAACAATTATTAAGATCTTAACAATTATTTCAGGGTCCGAGTCGCTATCACGTGTTGTTCCTGCCTCAGCCTGCCCCTGTCCGTGCCCATCGCCTGCCCCTCCCCCTGTATGCGAGTTCTCATCACTAACGTGCCGGTCGGACTTCTTTAGATGTTTCCTCCGAGTTGTTTACAGGGGCGACCAGGACCGGTTCGGGCGGGGGGGTGCGGCGGTACCGCTCACTACCCGTGGTGCCGCCGGTACCAGAGCAGAGCCGGAGGCGGCGCTTTCCTGCGGTGCCGGCACAGGGCAGCTGCAGCTCGCACCGGCAGCGGGAGGGGCCGCGACGGCAGAGGCAGGGACCGCGGTGGCAACGGGAGAGACCGCGGCGGCAGGGGCAGGGACAGCGGCGGCAGGGGCAGGGACAGCGGCGGCAACCGGAGAGACCGCGGCGGCAGGGGCAGGGACAGCGGCGGCAACCGGAGAGACCGCGGCGGCAGGGGCAGGGACAGCGGCGGCAACCGGAGAGACCGCGGCGGCAGGGGCAGGGACAGCGGCGGCAGTGCGGGAAACCAGCGCCCCCGCGGCCCCTGCCCCTTCCGCCGCGGCAGCCATTTTCCCGTACCAGTTTTTAACTACAGACCACCCCTGGTACACATTCAGGCACACCGATATTACCAAAAAGAAGTAACAGACATTCCCGAAGCCTCCAGACTCTGGCACGGTGAAATTGCCAGAGAAAGGAGTGGAGTAATTTTCCGTGATACGGCTAGATACGGCGGGTTTTGGGATAAAAAATCTGTTCAAGATATGTCAGAAGCTATAGACTGGGTGCAGATTTAATGAACAGCTACACAATTTATTGTAGGAGATAATAACCTATATGAAAGAACATTAATTTAGTATTAAACTGATATAACTTAACTTCCTGATGTTTATCACAGTATTTTTAGCCCAAGAAATACGTTTGGTTAGTGTTACGGTTTGGGAGACCCCGGCACTGTCTTGGACACCTATCGGAGAGAGAGGGGGTCCTTAGCACCCTGACAGACTGGCAGGGGTCAGTATTCCCGCCCACTTCCTGTCACAATCTATAAAAGCCAGCAGAACGGGAAGCCGCTCTCCTTCCTCCTACTCTTCTTCCCCCGCGGGGTGTGCTGCTGGTTCCTTGGGCTTCCCGCGTGCTCGCTCCAGAATCCAACTCCATCGGGTGCTGTGAGGAGCCGTGGGCCTCTCCTGGAGCGGCCCTGCGTTCCCCATATCCCTGCCATCCCTGAGATCAGTTTTGTATATTTGTATATAAATACTTACTCACTCCCCCCCTTTTTTTTTTTGTTGTGTTATAGTAAACTTGTTTCTAGTTTCAATTTCCGAAGGTGAAGTTTCTCTTATTCCCCTTTCTATCTTCCCTTGGGAGGGAGGAGGTGGGGGTAATCATAGAATCATAGAATCCTAGGGGTTGGAAGGGACCTCGAAAGATCATCTAGTCCAACCCCCCCTGCCAGAGCAGGGTCACCTAGAGCACATCACACAGGAACGCATCCAGGCGGGTTTTGAATGTCTCCAGTGAAGGAGACTCCACCACCTCCCTGGGCAGCCTGTTCCAGTGCTCTGTCACTCTCACAGTAAAAAAGTTTTTTCTGATACTCACCTTGAACCTCCTATGCTCCAATTTGCACCCATTACCCCTTGTCCTATCACTGGTCACCACTGAGAAAAGCTTAACTCCATCTTCCTGACACTCACCCTTTACATATTTGTAAACATTGATAAGGTCACCCCTCAGTCTCAGTCTCCTCTTCTCCAAGCTAAAGAGACCCAGCTCCCTCAGCCCTTCCTCATAAGGGAGATGTTCCACTCCCTTCATCATCTTTGTAGCTCTGTGCTGGACTCTTTCAAGCAGTTCCCTGTCCTTCTTGAACTGTGGGGCCCAGAACTGGACACAATACTCCAGATGCGGCCTCACCAATGCAGAATAGAGGGGGAGGAGAACCTCTCTTGACCGACTAACCACACCCTTTCTAATGCACCCCAGGATGCCATTGGCCTTCCTAGCCACGAGGGCACATTGCTGGCTCATGGTCATCCTCCTGTCCACCAGGACCCCCAGGTCCCTTTCACCTACACTGCTCTCCAGCAGGTCAGCCCCCAACCTGTACTGGTACATGGTGTTTCTCTTCCCCAAATGCAAAACTCTACACTTGCCCTTGTTGAACTTCATCAGGTTTCTCTCCGCCCAACACTCCAGCCTGTCTAAGTCTCTCTGAATGGCAGCACAGCCTTCTGGTGTGTCAGCCACTCCTCCCAGCTTAGTGTCATCAGCAAACTTGCTGAGGGTACATTCTGTACCCTCATCCAGGTCGTTGATGAAGATGTTGAACAACGCCGGTCCCAGTACCGACCCCTGAGGGACTCCACTAGTCACAGACCTCCAGCTAGATTCTGCCCCATTGACTACAACTCTCTGACTCCTTCCTTTCAACCAGTTCTTGATCCATCTCACTACCTGATCACCAAACCCATACTTGGTCAACTTATCTACAAGGATGCTGTGGGAGACGGTGTCAAATGCTTTACTGAAATCTAGATAAACCACATCTACTGCTCTACCATCATCTATCCACCTAGTAATTTCATCATAGAAGGCTATAAGGTTAGTCAAACATGACTTACCTTTGATAAAACCATGCTGACTGCTCTTGATGACCCCCATGTCCTTGATATGCCTAGAGATAGTGACAAGAACAAGTTGTTCCATCACCTTTCCGGGGATGGAGGTGAGGCTGACCGGTCTATAGTTACCCGGGTCCTCCTCCTTGCTCTTCTTGTAGACTGGTGTGACATTTGCTATCCTCCAGTCCTCAGGCACCTCTCCTGTTACCCATGACTTACCTAAAATGATGGAGACTGGCCTAGCAATGACCTCCGCCAGCTCCCTCAGCACCCTTGGATGCATTCCATCCGGACCCATGGATTTATGGATGTCCAGATTACTCAACTGATCCTTAACCCAATCCTCATCTACCATATTATAATCAGAGGTCTCAAAATAGGAAGGAAGTTACCCTCTGAATCTAGAAGGGCTGCAGTTGTGAACTTAAACAAACCAGCCTCAACCAACTGCTTTATTTACTGCCTGTCTCAACCACCACTAGGAATGATTACAAAAGTCAGGGGTTTTCCCCCCCCTGAAATAAATTAACTACATAAATTCAAAACGGCAGCATTTCTGGAATAGACATTACTAGGATTAGTTTTCATTGCTGAAGACGAGGCACTTGGGGCTTGATTGCTATTCAGTGCTGGTTACAGTCTCCCTCCTGGTGCACTGTGGCTGAGCTGCAGGAGGCTAATGCTGGACCGAACGCTGACAGAAACTGTAGCTGAAATACTGTATTTGAATCCCACGTGAGGAGAGGATCCCTCATGGATCCCTAATGAATGGCTTTTAGCAACTCTTGCTGCATTACTCCCTCACATTCCATCGTGACCTTTGGGAGTAAGAAATCCACAGTTGGAAGGGGATGCCGGGGCAGCCATTCCTTCCACTAGAGCTCACATGAATTGCAAAGAGGAAAAAATTACAATAAATGCAGCGTCACAATTTCTTTAGTTTGGGCCCCCAGCTCTGGGGAGCCAGTGGGCACGTGACAGGGTGTACCCACCTTGTGGGACGTGACACACCATCCCCTGGTAACTGACGTCATGGCACCGCATGATGTCACAATGCCCCACGGCTTATATCAATACCCCAGCCGCCCCCTGCTCTGTGTTGTGTTGCACACCAACACTGGAGCATCAGCACAGTCTTGGACTGCACTGAGTTCCACTACCCAGCTGCCTAGTGCAGTCATGGAGCTACGGTCAGGGCGCCGTCTTGAGAACACGGGAGACTCCGCCGAGAGGCGGCGTAATAAGCCCAATGAGAAAGGTGAGCATGGAGCATCCCTCCAGGCACCCGCCCGAGGGGATTTTGGCCAGTGCCCGGCTGTGCAGCCAGAGGCCCCCGTGCCATGGGAAGGTGCTCCGGCCTCTGCCCCATCCCGCTCTCGGTGCTAACCCCCCACCAGCCCCCTGGGGCGGTGCTGAGGGTGACAGTGCCACTATCCCCCACAGTCTGCAGGCTGTGCTGGCGAGCAGATGTCAACCCCGTGGTAACTGGAGAGTTGTGCCATCAGGACAGGCTCTCTGTCCACGAGAACTGCCTGGTGAGTCCCTGGGACTTGATGCCCCTGCTCCCCATCTTGCAGCGCCAGCAGCCCCAGGCATGATCCCCCTTGGCCTCTCTCTTGCAGTACCACGCCAGCGGGCTGGCCCAGAGGGGAGCTGATGAAGAGGGCTTCTATGGGTTTCTCTTCCCTGATATAAGACAGGAGATAAAGCGGGTGGCAAAGAAGGTGGGTCTGGGGGGCACATGTCCCCACCGTGGCCCCCATCTTCCCTCCTTCCAAGAGACCCATTTCTGTGGAAATGGGGGATTTGGAGAGGATAGGTGACTTTATCCGTGGCCTGGTGTCACCGGCCAGGCGGCCACTGAAATATGGCAGGGCTGTGCCTGGCGAACAAGGCTCCCTGGTCCATGCGGCACTGACACTGTCTCCTTCTGTGCTGTCCCCAGAGGTGCTGCTTCTGCCACCAGCCAGGCGCCTCAGTCACCTGCCGGGGCCGGACGCATCGTTCATCCGGCTGGAGCCGCAACCGCCGCTGCTCCCGCACCTTCCATTTCCCCTGTGGGACTGAGAGGGAGGGCATCTCCCAGTTCTTCGGGGAGTATAAGTGAGTGGAGCTGCCACTCACTGTGGCACTGCCTGTGCCTGTTCTTGTCAAGTTCAACAAAAGCCTTCTGATCTCTAACCCAACTTCATCTGTTTCAGTAATACCAGGAGATGGTATTTCATCTAATTTACATCCCATGAAATCCTAGTGACTTCAGTAAGTTTCACAGGATGCAAATCAATCCACAGTGTAGCTCACAAGTTTGTTTACCATCCTGCCTTCTCATGCTATTACACATCAGAGCTTTCTCAAAAGCTGCTTTGATACACTGTACATCTAAACCACTTTGCCTGCATTATCCTCGTTGTAAGAAAACAATAATTAAGAGCAGTTTGGTTTTTTTTCAAGCAAACAGAAAACTTCAAGACTATAAAATTGAACCGAGAGCCTGATCAGGTTATATCTACCTATCTCACTTAGCTTCCTTCCAACAAAATCACCAATACGCAGTGGATGCTCCAAAAAGAGAAGCCTATTTCACAAACCAGTCCCAAAATATCATCTTGCAATGGCTGTGCTTTAAGCATTGATGTGAGTTAAGCGTGAGAGAGTGCTCAGAGTCAGAATGATATTCAGTGTATTAGTGATGTTTTCCCTGCACCCAGGCAGCAGTTCTCAGCTCATACACACTGGGAAGAATTTAGATCAGGAGTCTGTGAAGCCATGTCTATGCACAGTGGCAGCAGCCTGGGGCTGTATGGAGAAAGATACATTTTACAACATCCCTGTGAACAACATTTTCAATCAGACTGTAAGCACACATGGATAGGGACTGTATTTTTACTCTGATCCTAAGTGAAGGGTGAGGAACAACAGAGTTTTCGTTGTGCCTAGACTGGGTGTGTCGTGCAAATAACATTGATAAATGTTGTTCTAACACTCTTATGTTCTACACTAAACACATACCAATGAACCTCCTAACTGACTATTAATTTCACAACTGGCAGCTTATGTTCAGTCAATAAATAGCTTTATAATTCTAAATTCACACAGTAAAACTCTTAGTTCAACATAAATTGTTAAAAATTAAGTTGCAACTACAATTAGGCCAGTTAATCCGCAGGAAGTTCTCAAAGCTGGACATACCCTGATCTTGAGTAAGAGCTACCAGATGCTGTCACTGGCTACTACTGAGTGCTCATTATTTCTCAAAATACCTACCTGGGCTATTTGCAGAAGCTCCTGGAGATAGATCTTTCAGATGTATCCTGTGCCTTTTCTCACTTCCATCTTAGCTGCTTTACAATATAACCACAGTAGTATCTCCACAGGTGCTTTTTTCACAAAACGAAAAGGGTAAAATGTGGGGTGAGGGGCGGGGGGGGGGGGGAAGGGGAATGGGTAAATATTTATATACAAATATACAAAACCGATCTCGATGATCACAGGGATATGGGAAACGCAGGGCCGCTCCAGGAGAAGTCCATGGCTCCTCACATCAACCTATGTAGTTGAATTCTGCCATACTCTTGCATGCAGAGCAGCAGTGGGTTTGCCATTCCCTTTGATCATGTCCTCACCATGGTTGAGCAGAGTAGACCACAGAGACCTTCGTGTTGGGTTCTGCCCAACCTGAACTGGTCTCCTAGGAGAGCCCCTTTTTCTAATGGCTGATACATGGTTCCAGTCAGGAGAGAAATAGATGTTTTTCTCCCTCTCCAGTCTGGATACCCCATCACCTAATGTCTTCCACTCCTCAACCGTTTTTTCCACAGCTGAGACACGGGCATTTAAGGGGTTACAGATACTGTCCACATACTGCCTCAGCTGGTTACCAAATTCATCCACAGTTGGTAGTGTTTCGCTGTCTCCTGCAAAAACCCTTCCTCCCAAAAGGGTGGAATGCGTACGAGGAGCACACTGTGTGAGCTTCTTTAACATAAACTTAGTACATGGCAGCTTCATCAGGGCTTTCGGGTGTGTCCCCATTACCAGAGATCACCTCCTGGACTGCCATCTCTCTCAGATAAGCAATCCCTCTATCTACAGTGTTCCACCTACTGGGTCTGCATTCAATGTCCTCCCTATGGGGATACGGGCTTTTAACAGCCGATAACAGGCGGTGCCAGAGATTATGAGTACTGTTTTTCCTTCCAATCATCTTATTGATGACTGAATCTCTGGCTATCGATCCCAACTGCCGAGCCTCCCTGCCCTTAAGGTCTACCCCATCAGCTCCCAAGTCATAACACCACAACAGCCATGAAATCAGTGACTCATCCTCCCTACGAGTATAATCCTATGTCCCTTAACTCTTAACAATTATTAAGATCTTAACAATTATTTCAGGGTCCGAGTCGCTATCACGTGTTGTTCCTGCCTCAGCCTGCCCCTGTCCGTGCCCATCGCCTGCCCCTCCCCCTGTATGCGAGTTCTCATCACTAACGTGCCGGTCGGACTTCTTTAGATGTTTCCTCCGAGTTGTTTACAGGGGCGACCAGGACCGGTTCGGGCGGGGGGGGGGGGCGGTACCGCTCACTACCCGTGGTGCCGCCGGTACCAGAGCAGAGCCGGAGGCGGCGCTTTCCTGCGGTGCCGGCACAGGGCAGCTGCAGCTCGCACCGGCAGCGGGAGGGGCCGCGACGGCAGAGGCAGGGACCGCGGTGGCAACGGGAGAGACCGCGGCGGCAGGGGCAGGGACAGCGGCGGCAGGGGCAGGGACAGCGGCGGCAACCGGAGAGACCGCGGCGGCAGGGGCAGGGACAGCGGCGGCAGGGGCAGGGACAGCGGCGGCAACCGGAGAGACCGCGGCGGCAGGGGCAGGGACAGCGGTGGCAACGAGAGACCGCGGCGGCAGGGGCAGGGACAGCGGCGGCAACCGGAGAGACCGCGGCGGCAGGGGCAGGGACAGCGGCGGCAACCGGAGAGACCGCGGCGGCAGGGGCAGGGACAGCGGTGGCAACGAGAGACCGCGGCGGCAGGGGCAGGGACAGCGGTGGCAACGAGAGACCGCGGCGGCAGGGGCAGGGACAGCGGCGGCAACCGGAGAGACCGCCGCGGCAGGGGCAGGGACAGCGGCGGCAACCGGAGAGACCGCGGCGGCAGGGGCAGGGACAGCGGCGGCAACCGGAGAGACCGCGGCGGCAGGGGCAGGGACAGCGGCGGCAGTGCGGGAAACCAGAGCCCCCGCGGCCCCTGCCCCTTCCGCCGCGGCAGCCATTTTCCCGTACCAGTTTTTAACTACAGACCACCCCTGGTACACATTCAGGCACACCGATATTACCAAAAAGAAGTAACAGACATTCCCGAAGCCTCCAGACTCTGGCACGGTGAAATTGCCAGAGAAAGGAGTGGAGTAATTTTCCGTGATACGGCTAGATACGGCGGGTTTTGGGATAAAAAATCTGTTCAAGATATGTCAGAAGCTATAGACTGGGTGCAGATTTAATGAACAGCTACACAATTTATTGTAGGAGATAATAACCTATATGAAAGAACATTAATTTAGTATTAAACTGATATAACTTAACTTCCTGATGTTTATCACAGTATTTTTAGCCCAAGAAATACGTTTGGTTAGTGTTACGGTTTGGGAGACCCCGGCACTGTCTTGGACACCTATCGGAGAGAGAGGGGGTCCTTAGCACCCTGACAGACTGGCAGGGGTCAGTATTCCCGCCCACTTCCTGTCACAATCTATAAAAGCCAGCAGAACGGGAAGCCGCTCTCCTTCCTCCTACTCTTCTTCCCCCGCGGGGTGTGCTGCTGGTTCCTTGGGCTTCCCGCGTGCTCGCTCCAGAATCCAACTCCATCGGGTGCTGTGAGGAGCCGTGGGCCTCTCCTGGAGCGGCCCTGCGTTCCCCATATCCCTGCCATCCCTGAGATCAGTTTTGTATATTTGTATATAAATACTTACTCACTCCCCCCCTTTTTTTTTTTGTTGTGTTATAGTAAACTTGTTTCTAGTTTCAATTTCCGAAGGTGAAGTTTCTCTTATTCCCCTTTCTATCTTCCCTTGGGAGGGAGGAGGTGGGGGTAATCATAGAATCATAGAATCCTAGGGGTTGGAAGGGACCTCGAAAGATCATCTAGTCCAACCCCCCCTGCCAGAGCAGGGTCACCTAGAGCACATCACACAGGAACTTGTCCAGGCGGGTTTTGAATGTCTCCAGTGAAGGAGACTCCACAACCTCTCTGGGCAGCCTGTTCCAGTGCTCTGTCACTCTCACAGTAAAAAAGTTTTTTCTGATACTCACCTTGAACCTCCTATGCTCCAATTTGCACCCATTACCCCTTGTCCTATCACTGGTCACCACTGAGAAAAGCTTAACTCCATCTTCCTGACACTCACCCCTTACATATTTGTAAACATTGATAAGGTCACCCCTCAGTCTCAGTCTCCTCTTCTCCAAGCTAAAGAGACCCAGCTCCCTCAGCCCTTCCTCATAAGGGAGATGTTCCACTCCCTTCATCATCTTTGTAGCTCTGTGCTGGACTCTTTCAAGCAGTTCCCTGTCCTTCTTGAACTGTGGGGCCCAGAACTGGACACAATACTCCAGATGCGGCCTCACCAATGCAGAATAGAGGGGGAGGAGAACCTCTCTTGACCGACTAACCACACCCTTTCTAATGCACCCCAGGATGCCATTGGCCTTCCTAGCCACGAGGGCACATTGCTGGCTCATGGTCATCCTCCTGTCCACCAGGACCCCCAGGTCCCTTTCACCTACACTGCTCTCCAGCAGGTCAGCCCCCAACCTGTACTGGTACATGGTGTTTCTCTTCCCCAAATGCAAAACTCTACACTTGCCCTTGTTGAACTTCATCAGGTTTCTCTCCGCCCAACACTCCAGCCTGTCTAAGTCTCTCTGAATGGCAGCACAGCCTTCTGGTGTGTCAGCCACTCCTCCCAGCTTAGTGTCATCAGCAAACTTGCTGAGGGTACATTCTGTACCCTCATCCAGGTCGTTGATGAAGATGTTGAACAACGCCGGTCCCAGTACCGACCCCTGAGGGACTCCACTAGTCACAGACCTCCAGCTAGATTCTGCCCCATTGACTACAACTCTCTGACTCCTTCCTTTCAACCAGTTCTTGATCCATCTCACTACCTGATCACCAAACCCATACTTGGTCAACTTATCTACAAGGATGCTGTGGGAGACGGTGTCAAATGCTTTACTGAAATCTAGATAAACCACATCTACTGCTCTACCATCATCTATCCACCTAGTAATTTCATCATAGAAGGCTATAAGGTTAGTCAAACATGACTTACCTTTGATAAAACCATGCTGACTGCTCTTGATGACCCCCATGTCCTTGATATGCCTAGAGATAGTGACAAGAACAAGTTGTTCCATCACCTTTCCGGGGATGGAGGTGAGGCTGACCGGTCTATAGTTACCCGGGTCCTCCTCCTTGCTCTTCTTGTAGACTGGTGTGACATTTGCTATCCTCCAGTCCTCAGGCACCTCTCCTGTTACCCATGACTTACCTAAAATGATGGAGACTGGCCTAGCAATGACCTCCGCCAGCTCCCTCAGCACCCTTGGATGCATTCCATCCGGACCCATGGATTTATGGATGTCCAGATTACTCAACTGATCCTTAACCCAATCCTCATCTACCATATTATAATCAGAGGTCTCAAAATAGGAAGGAAGTTACCCTCTGAATCTAGAAGGGCTGCAGTTGTGAACTTAAACAAACCAGCCTCAACCAACTGCTTTATTTACTGCCTGTCTCAACCACCACTAGGAATGATTACAAAAGTCAGGGGTTTTCCCCCCCCTGAAATAAATTAACTACATAAATTCAAAACGGCAGCATTTCTGGAATAGACATTACTAGGATTAGTTTTCATTGCTGAAGACGAGGCACTTGGGGCTTGATTGCTATTCAGTGCTGGTTACAGTCTCCCTCCTGGTGCACTGTGGCTGAGCTGCAGGAGGCTAATGCTGGACCGAACGCTGACAGAAACTGTAGCTGAAATACTGTATTTGAATCCCACGTGAGGAGAGGATCCCTCATGGATCCCTAATGAATGGCTTTTAGCAACTCTTGCTGCATTACTCCCTCACATTCCATCGTGACCTTTGGGAGTAAGAAATCCACAGTTGGAAGGGGATGCCGGGGCAGCCATTCCTTCCACTAGAGCTCACATGAATTGCAAAGAGGAAAAAATTACAATAAATGCAGCGTCACAATTTCTTTAGTTTGGGCCCCCAGCTCTGGGGAGCCAGTGGGCACGTGACAGGGTGTACCCACCTTGTGGGACGTGACACACCATCCCCTGGTAACTGACGTCATGGCACCGCATGATGTCACAATGCCCCACGGCTTATATCAATACCCCAGCCGCCCCCTGCTCTGTGTTGTGTTGCACACCAACACTGGAGCATCAGCACAGTCTTGGACTGCACTGAGTTCCACTACCCAGCTGCCTAGTGCAGTCATGGAGCTACGGTCAGGGCGCCGTCTTGAGAACACGGGAGACTCCGCCGAGAGGCGGCGTAATAAGCCCAATGAGAAAGGTGAGCATGGAGCATCCCTCCAGGCACCCGCCCGAGGGGATTTTGGCCAGTGCCCGGCTGTGCAGCCAGAGGCCCCCGTGCCATGGGAAGGTGCTCCGGCCTCTGCCCCATCCCGCTCTCGGTGCTAACCCCCCCACCAGCCCCCTGGGGCGGTGCTGAGGGTGACAGTGCCACTATCCCCCACAGTCTGCAGGCTGTGCTGGCGAGCAGATGTCAACCCCGTGGTAACTGGAGAGTTGTGCCATCAGGACAGGCTCTCTGTCCACGAGAACTGCCTGGTGAGTCCCTGGGACTTGATGCCCCTGCTCCCCATCTTGCAGCGCCAGCAGCCCCAGGCATGATCCCCCTTGGCCTCTCTCTTGCAGTACCACGCCAGCGGGCTGGCCCAGAGGGGAGCTGATGAAGAGGGCTTCTATGGGTTTCTCTTCCCTGATATAAGACAGGAGATAAAGCGGGTGGCAAAGAAGGTGGGTCTGGGGGGCACATGTCCCCACCGTGGCCCCCATCTTCCCTCCTTCCAAGAGACCCATTTCTGTGGAAATGGGGGATTTGGAGAGGATAGGTGACTTTATCCGTGGCCTGGTGTCACCGGCCAGGCGGCCACTGAAATATGGCAGGGCTGTGCCTGGCGAACAAGGCTCCCTGGTCCATGCGGCACTGACACTGTCTCCTTCTGTGCTGTCCCCAGAGGTGCTGCTTCTGCCACCAGCCAGGCGCCTCAGTCACCTGCCGGGGCCGGATGCATCGTTCATCCGGCTGGAGCCGCAACCGCCGCTGCTCCCGCACCTTCCATTTCCCCTGTGGGACTGAGAGGGAGGGCATCTCCCAGTTCTTCGGGGAGTATAAGTGAGTGGAGCTGCCCCACGGGGCTGGGGATGGGGCCGGGGCAGAGAGGGGCTGGGTCTGAACTGTCCTCTGCGTCCCTCAGGTCCTTCTGCTCAAAGCACCGGCCGGTGCAGCGGCTGCAGGGAATGAAGCAGCACCGGACACCCTGCCTCATCTGCCTCGAGGCCGTGTCAGAGCAGCCCTGCTTCGACACCTTGGTGTGTCCTGCCTGTGCCAGTGCCTGGCTGCACCGCACTTGTACCCAGGTAGGCAGCCTCGCCCCCAGCCCCCGCTGTCATCACCCCTGGTCTGTCACCCCATCGCCCAGCTCTGGGGTGGGGGAGGAGGTGAACAGGACCCCCCACAGCTGCCACGGGTGCTGATGGCTGCTCTGTCCCAGGCACTGGCGCTGCACTCGGGCCTGGCATTCTTCCGCTGCCCGCACTGCCGAGACAGGGAGCAGTTCCAGCCCGAGATGTTGCGGCTGGGGATAAAAATCCCCGCCAGGTCAGTGCCCTGCCCTCTGCCTCCTTGCCCCTCTGCCATGCTCCAGTCGGTCCCCTTCCTGCCTCCCCAGATGCTGGGAGGGGGCCCCCTCCCCAGAGCTGAACATTCCCTGACTCCCACAGAGGTGCTTCCTCCCGAGACCTTGAGGACATCGAGGACCCCCAGGATGTTGAAGATCACCAGCCCTTCAACATCTAGGAGCATCACAGCTCCTAGCGGAAGCCAGAGCAGGCACAGAAGAGCAGGCGAGGACCGGCGGCCCCAGTCACCACAGCCCCAGTGACAGACACTGCCTTCATCTCCTGCTTTGGGCAGGAAGAGGTGCTCTGGGGTGCTGAGCCAAGCACGGTGCGGTGTTTGTGCCAGCATCTCTGACCCCGCTGCCAAGGACGAGGGGGGGAAACGGGGAGAAACGGGGGAGGGGGGTAGGCTTGGCACAGGGCCAGGGCTGGCACCCCCCATGGGGGCTGTTGGTTGCTTTGCATTTTTGCTCCCCCGGGCCCTGGAAACTTCTGCTCTGCAGCTCCTCTGGCTCCCCTGGAACCCACCAGCTCTGCGCCGCCCTGGGAGAAGATGCCAACTCCTGGTAGTGCAGAGACCGCAGCGACACAGGTACTGCTGAGGGGCGCAGTCGAGGGGACAGGGTCCCCAGGGCCACCACAGCCATGTGGGAAGTGGGGACAGGTGCCGAGTTGTGCTCTGGGGAGGGAGTGAGACACAGGGCTTGTGCTCATCATCTCCCTGGCCCTTCCCTCACAGGGTCCCCCGCTGCAGCCAGCACAGACTCCAAAGCTCCCCGGCACAGGGACTCTCACCCAGCGCCCCGGCTCCTGGCACCTCTGGCTGAGGAAGAGGCAGCCACGATCCTCCAAGGACAGCCAACACCTGTTGCAGAATGGCTTGCAGAACAGGGTCACGAATCCATGGAGGCATTGTACAAGCAATCTCCTTGCTAGCTTAGCATAAGTAGGCCTGACTCCATTTTGTAGAAACTGCAAAATCATGCTGACAAGGGAGAAAAGCAAGGGCACAGTGTCCTTGCCAGTTTTGTTTAGAGTGGGAGTAGGGAGTATAACGGTAAGAATGAGGAAGAACCTTGGGCTAGAGTCTGCAAAACAGGAGGAGGGTGTAGACGTAACCACCTGTGTGTAACCAATGCAATTACAATACGTATGCATAATTAGTAGAAAGAGTATATAAGCACTGCTGTGTCCTAATAAAGTTGAAGCTTGCTTTATCAATCATATTGATTCGACTGCTTGTCTTCCCTCGCCGTCGTCAAACACCCAACTGCCTTCCCAGCCCCTGTCCAACCACCTGCTCATCAAACTGTAGCTGAAATACTGTATTTGAATCCCACGTGAGGAGAGGATCCCTCATGGATCCCTAATGAATGGCTTTTAGCAACTCTTGCTGCATTACTCCCTCACATTCCATCGTGACCTTTGGGAGTAAGAAATCCACAGTTGGAAGGGGATGCCGGGGCAGCCATTCCTTCCACTAGAGCTCACATGAATTGCAAAGAGGAAAAAATTACAATAAATGCAGCGTCACAATTTCTTTAGTTTGGGCCCCCAGCTCTGGGGAGCCAGTGGGCACGTGACAGGGTGTACCCACCTTGTGGGATGTGACACACCATCCCCTGGTAACTGACGTCATGGCACCGCATGATGTCACAATGCCCCACGGCTTATATCAATACCCCAGCCGCCCCCTGCTCTGTGTTGTGTTGCACACCAACACTGGAGCATCAGCACAGTCTTGGACTGCACTGAGTTCCACTACCCAGCTGCCTAGTGCAGTCATGGAGCTACGGTCAGGGCGCCGTCTTGAGAACACGGGAGACTCCGCCGAGAGGCGGCGTAATAAGCCCAATGAGAAAGGTGAGCATGGAGCATCCCTCCAGGCACCCGCCCGAGGGGATTTTGGCCAGTGCCCGGCTGTGCAGCCAGAGGCCCCCGTGCCATGGGAAGGTGCTCCGGCCTCTGCCCCATCCCGCTCTCGGTGCTAACCCCCCACCAGCCCCCTGGGGCGGTGCTGAGGGTGACAGTGCCACTATCCCCCACAGTCTGCAGGCTGTGCTGGCGAGCAGATGTCAACCCCGTGGTAACTGGAGAGTTGTGCCATCAGGACAGGCTCTCTGTCCACGAGAACTGCCTGGTGAGTCCCTGGGACTTGATGCCCCTGCTCCCCATCTTGCAGCGCCAGCAGCCCCAGGCATGATCCCCCTTGGCCTCTCTCTTGCAGTACCACGCCAGCGGGCTGGCCCAGAGGGGAGCTGATGAAGAGGGCTTCTATGGGTTTCTCTTCCCTGATATAAGACAGGAGATAAAGCGGGTGGCAAAGAAGGTGGGTCTGGGGGGCACATGTCCCCACCGTGGCCCCCATCTTCCCTCCTTCCAAGAGACCCATTTCTGTGGAAATGGGGGATTTGGAGAGGATAGGTGACTTTATCCGTGGCCTGGTGTCACCGGCCAGGCGGCCACTGAAATATGGCAGGGCTGTGCCTGGCGAACAAGGCTCCCTGGTCCATGCGGCACTGACACTGTCTCCTTCTGTGCTGTCCCCAGAGGTGCTGCTTCTGCCACCAGCCAGGCGCCTCAGTCACCTGCCGGGGCCGGACGCATCGTTCATCCGGCTGGAGCCGCAACCGCCGCTGCTCCCGCACCTTCCATTTCCCCTGTGGGACTGAGAGGGAGGGCATCTCCCAGTTCTTCGGGGAGTATAAGTGAGTGGAGCTGCCACTCACTGTGGCACTGCCTGTGCCTGTTCTTGTCAAGTTCAACAAAAGCCTTCTGATCTCTAACCCAACTTCATCTGTTTCAGTAATACCAGGAGATGGTATTTCATCTAATTTACATCCCATGAAATCCTAGTGACTTCAGTAAGTTTCACAGGATGCAAATCAATCCACAGTGTAGCTCACAAGTTTGTTTACCATCCTGCCTTCTCATGCTATTACACATCAGAGCTTTCTCAAAAGCTGCTTTGATACACTGTACATCTAAACCACTTTGCCTGCATTATCCTCGTTGTAAGAAAACAATAATTAAGAGCAGTTTGGTTTTTTTCAAGCAAACAGAAAACTTCAAGACTATAAAATTGAACCGAGAGCCTGATCAGGTTATATCTACCTATCTCACTTAGCTTCCTTCCAACAAAATCACCAATACGCAGTGGATGCTCCAAAAAGAGAAGCCTATTTCACAAACCAGTCCCAAAATATCATCTTGCAATGGCTGTGCTTTAAGCATTGATGTGAGTTAAGCGTGAGAGAGTGCTCAGAGTCAGAATGATATTCAGTGTATTAGTGATGTTTTCCCTGCACCCAGGCAGCAGTTCTCAGCTCATACACACTGGGAAGAATTTAGATCAGGAGTCTGTGAAGCCATGTCTATGCACAGTGGCAGCAGCCTGGGGCTGTATGGAGAAAGATACATTTTACAACATCCCTGTGAACAACATTTTCAATCAGACTGTAAGCACACATGGATAGGGACTGTATTTTTACTCTGATCCTAAGTGAAGGGTGAGGAACAACAGAGTTTTCGTTGTGCCTAGACTGGGTGTGTCGTGCAAATAACATTGATAAATGTTGTTCTAACACTCTTATGTTCTACACTAAACACATACCAATGAACCTCCTAACTGACTATTAATTTCACAACTGGCAGCTTATGTTCAGTCAATAAATAGCTTTATAATTCTAAATTCACACAGTAAAACTCTTAGTTCAACATAAATTGTTAAAAATTAAGTTGCAACTACAATTAGGCCAGTTAATCCGCAGGAAGTTCTCAAAGCTGGACATACCCTGATCTTGAGTAAGAGCTACCAGATGCTGTCACTGGCTACTACTGAGTGCTCATTATTTCTCAAAATACCTACCTGGGCTATTTGCAGAAGCTCCTGGAGATAGATCTTTCAGATGTATCCTGTGCCTTTTCTCACTTCCATCTTAGCTGCTTTACAATATAACCACAGTAGTATCTCCACAGGTGCTTTTTTCACAAAACGAAAAAGGTAAAATGTGGGGTGAGGGGCGGGGGGGGGGGGAAGGGGAATGGGTAAATATTTATATACAAATATACAAAACCGATCTCGATGATCGCAGGGATATGGGAAACGCAGGGCCGCTCCAGGAGAAGTCCATGGCTCCTCACATCAACCTATGTAGTTGAATTCTGCCATACTCTTGCATGCAGAGCAGCAGTGGGTTTGCCATTCCCTTTGATCATGTCCTCACCATGGTTGAGCAGAGTAGACCACAGAGACCTTCGTGTTGGGTTCTGCCCAACCTGAACTGGTCTCCTAGGAGAGCCCCTTTTTCTAATGGCTGATACATGGTTCCAGTCAGGAGAGAAATAGATGTTTTTCTCCCTCTCCAGTCTGGATACCCCATCACCTAATGTCTTCCACTCCTCAACCGTTTTTTCCACAGCTGAGACACGGGCATTTAAGGGGTTACAGATACTGTCCACATACTGCCTCAGCTGGTTACCAAATTCATCCACAGTTGGTAGTGTTTCGCTGTCTCCTGCAAAAACCCTTCCTCCCAAAAGGGTGGAATGCGTACGAGGAGCACACTGTGTGAGCTTCTTTAACATAAACTTAGTACATGGCAGCTTCATCAGGGCTTTCGGGTGTGTCCCCATTACCAGAGATCACCTCCTGGACTGCCATCTCTCTCAGATAAGCAATCCCTCTATCTACAGTGTTCCACCTACTGGGTCTGCATTCAATGTCCTCCCTATGGGGATACGGGCTTTTAACAGCCGATAACAGGCGGTGCCAGAGATTATGAGTACTGTTTTTCCTTCCAATCATCTTATTGATGACTGAATCTCTGGCTATCGATCCCAACTGCCGAGCCTCCCTGCCCTTAAGGTCTACCCCATCAGCTCCCAAGTCATAACACCACAACAGCCATGAAATCAGTGACTCATCCTCCCTACGAGTATAATCCTATGTCCCTTAACTCTTAACAATTATTAAGATCTTAACAATTATTTCAGGGTCCGAGTCGCTATCACGTGTTGTTCCTGCCTCAGCCTGCCCCTGTCCGTGCCCATCGCCTGCCCCTCCCCCTGTATGCGAGTTCTCATCACTAACGTGCCGGTCGGACTTCTTTAGATGTTTCCTCCGAGTTGTTTACAGGGGCGACCAGGACCGGTTCGGGCGGGGGGGGGGGGGCGGTACCGCTCACTACCCGTGGTGCCGCCGGTACCAGAGCAGAGCCGGAGGCGGCGCTTTCCTGCGGTGCCGGCACAGGGCAGCTGCAGCTCGCACCGGCAGCGGGAGGGGCCGCGACGGCAGAGGCAGGGACCGCGGTGGCAACGGGAGAGACCGCGGCGGCAGGGGCAGGGACAGCGGCGGCAGGGGCAGGGACAGCGGCGGCAACCGGAGAGACCGCGGCGGCAGGGGCAGGGACAGCGGTGGCAACGAGAGACCGCGGCGGCAGGGGCAGGGACAGCGGCGGCAACCGGAGAGACCGCGGCGGCAGGGGCAGGGACAGCGGCGGCAACCGGAGAGACCGCGGCGGCAGGGGCAGGGACAGCGGTGGCAACGAGAGACCGCGGCGGCAGGGGCAGGGACAGCGGCGGCAACGAGAGACCGCGGCGGCAGGGGCAGGGACAGCGGCGGCAACGAGAGACCGCGGCGGCAGGGGCAGGGACAGCGGCGGCAACCGGAGAGACCGCGGCGGCAGGGGCAGGGACAGCGGCGGCACCCGGAGAGACCGCGGCGGCAGGGGCCGCGGCGGCAGTGCGGGAAACCAGAGCCCCCGCGGCCCCTGCCCCTTCCGCCGCGGCAGCCATTTTCCCGTACCAGTTTTTAACTACAGACCACCCCTGGTACACATTCAGGCACACCGATATTACCAAAAAAGAAGTAACAGACATTCCCGAAGCCTCCAGACTCTGGCACGGTGAAATTGCCAGAGAAAGGAGTGGAGTAATTTTCCGTGATACGGCTAGATACGGCGGGTTTTGGGATAAAAAATCTGTTCAAGATATGTCAGAAGCTATAGACTGGGTGCAGATTTAATGAACAGCTACACAATTTATTGTAGGAGATAATAACCTATATGAAAGAACATTAATTTAGTATTAAACTGATATAACTTAACTTCCTGATGTTTATCACAGTATTTTTAGCCCAAGAAATACGTTTGGTTAGTGTTACGGTTTGGGAGAACCCGGCACTGTCTTGGACACCTATCGGAGAGAGAGGGGGTCCTTAGCACCCTGACAGACTGGCAGGGGTCAGTATTCCCGCCCACTTCCTGTCACAATCTATAAAAGCCAGCAGAACGGGAAGCCGCTCTCCTTCCTCCTACTCCTCTTCCCCCGCGGGGTGTGCTGCTGGTTCCTTGGGCTTCCCGCGTGCTCGCTCCAGAATCCAACTCCATCGGGTGCTGTGAGGAGCCGTGGGCCTCTCCTGGAGCGGCCCTGCGTTCCCCATATCCCTGCCATCCCTGAGATCAGTTTTGTATATTTGTATATAAATATTTACTCACTTCCCCCCCTTTTTTTTTTTGTTGTGTTATAGTAAACTTGTTTCTAGTTTCAATTTCCGAAGGTGAAGTTTCTCTTATTCCCCTTTCTATCTTCCCTTGGGAGGGAGGAGGTGGGGGTAATCATAGAATCATAGAATCCTAGGGGTTGGAAGGACCTCGAAAGATCATCTAGTCCAACCCCCCCTGCCAGAGCAGGGGTCACCTAGAGCACATCACACAGGAACTTGTCCAGGCGGGTTTTGAATGTCTCCAGTGAAGAGACTCCACAACCTCTCTGGGCAGCCTGTTCCAGTGCTCTGTCACTCTCACAGTAAAAAAGTTTTTTCTGATACTCACCTTGAACCTCCTATGCTCCAATTTGCACCCATTACCCCTTGTCCTATCACTGGTCACCACTGAGAAAAGCTTAACTCCATCTTCCTGACACTCACCCCTTACATATTTGTAAACATTGATAAGGTCACCCCTCAGTCTCAGTCTCCTCTTCTCCAAGCTAAAGAGACCCAGCTCCCTCAGCCCTTCCTCATAAGGGAGATGTTCCACTCCCTTCATCATCTTTGTAGCTCTGTGCTGGACTCTTTCAAGCAGTTCCCTGTCCTTCTTGAACTGTGGGGCCCAGAACTGGACACAATACTCCAGATGCGGCCTCACCAATGCAGAATAGAGGGGGAGGAGAACCTCTCTTGACCGACTAACCACACCCTTTCTAATGCACCCCAGGATGCCATTGGCCTTCCTAGCCACGAGGGCACATTGCTGGCTCATGGTCATCCTCCTGTCCACCAGGACCCCAGGTCCCTTTCACCTACACTGCTCTCCAGCAGGTCAGCCCCCAACCTGTACTGTACATGGTGTTTCTCTTCCCCAAATGCAAAACTCTACACTTGCCCTTGTTGACTTCATCAGGTTTCTCTCCGCCCAACACTCCAGCCTGTCTAAGTCTCTCTGAATGGCAGCACAGCCTTCTGGTGTGTCAGCCACTCCTCCCAGCTTAGTGTCATCAGCAAACTTGCTGAGGGTACATTCTGTACCCTCATCCAGGTCGTTGATGAAGATGTTGAACAACGCCGGTCCCAGTACCGACCCCTGAGGGACTCCACTAGTCACAGACCTCCAGCTAGATTCTGCCCCATTGACTACAACTCTCTGACTCCTTCCTTTCAACCAGTTCTTGATCCATCTCACTACCTGATCACCAAACCCATACTTGGTCAACTTATCTACAAGGATGCTGTGGGAGACGGTGTCAAATGCTTTACTGAAATCTAGATAAACCACATCTACTGCTCTACCATCATCTATCCACCTAGTAATTTCATCATAGAAGGCTATAAGGTTAGTCAAACATGACTTACCTTTGATAAAACCATGCTGACTGCTCTTGATGACCCCCATGTCCTTGATATGCCTAGAGATAGTGACAAGAACAAGTTGTTCCATCACCTTTCCGGGATGGAGGTGAGGCTGACCGGTCTATAGTTACCCGGGTCCTCCTCCTTGCTCTTCTTGTAGACTGGTGTGACATTTGCTATCCTCCAGTCCTCAGGCACCTCTCCTGTTACCCATGACTTACCTAAAATGATGGAGACTGGCCTAGCAATGACCTCCGCCAGCTCCCTCAGCACCCTTGGATGCATTCCATCCGGACCCATGGATTTATGGATGTCCAGATTACTCAACTGATCCTTAACCCAATCCTCATCTACCATATTATAATCAGAGGTCTCAAAATAGGAAGGAAGTTACCCTCTGAATCTAGAAGGGCTGCAGTTGTGAACTTAAACAAACCAGCCTCAACCAACTGCTTTATTTACTGCCTGTCTCAACCACCACTAGGAATGATTACAAAAGTCAGGGGTTTTCCCCCCCTGAAATAAATTAACTACATAAATTCAAAACGGCAGCATTTCTGGAATAGACATTACTAGGATTAGTTTTCATTGCTGAAGACGAGGCACTTGGGGCTTGATTGCTATTCAGTGCTGGTTACAGTCTCCCTCCTGGTGCACTGTGGCTGAGCTGCAGGAGGCTAATGCTGGACCGAACGCTGACAGAAACTGTAGCTGAAATACTGTATTTGAATCCCACGTGAGGAGAGGATCCCTCATGGATCCCTAATGAATGGCTTTTAGCAACTCTTGCTGCATTACTCCCTCACATTCCATCGTGACCTTTGGGAGTAAGAAATCCACAGTTGGAAGGGGATGCCGGGGCAGCCATTCCTTCCACTAGAGCTCACATGAATTGCAAAGAGGAAAAAATTACAATAAATGCAGCGTCACAATTTCTTTAGTTTGGGCCCCCAGCTCTGGGGAGCCAGTGGGCACGTGACAGGGTGTACCCACCTTGTGGGATGTGACACACCATCCCCTGGTAACTGACGTCATGGCACCGCATGATGTCACAATGCCCCACGGCTTATATCAATACCCCAGCCGCCCCCTGCTCTGTGTTGTGTTGCACACCAACACTGGAGCATCAGCACAGTCTTGGACTGCACTGAGTTCCACTACCCAGCTGCCTAGTGCAGTCATGGAGCTACGGTCAGGGCGCCGTCTTGAGAACACGGGAGACTCCGCCGAGAGGCGGCGTAATAAGCCCAATGAGAAAGGTGAGCATGGAGCATCCCTCCAGGCACCCGCCCGAGGGGATTTTGGCCAGTGCCCGGCTGTGCAGCCAGAGGCCCCCGTGCCATGGGAAGGTGCTCCGGCCTCTGCCCCATCCCGCTCTCGGTGCTAACCCCCCACCAGCCCCCTGGGGCGGTGCTGAGGGTGACAGTGCCACTATCCCCCACAGTCTGCAGGCTGTGCTGGCGAGCAGATGTCAACCCCGTGGTAACTGGAGAGTTGTGCCATCAGGACAGGCTCTCTGTCCACGAGAACTGCCTGGTGAGTCCCTGGGACTTGATGCCCCTGCTCCCCATCTTGCAGCGCCAGCAGCCCCAGGCATGATCCCCCTTGGCCTCTCTCTTGCAGTACCACGCCAGCGGGCTGGCCCAGAGGGGAGCTGATGAAGAGGGCTTCTATGGGTTTCTCTTCCCTGATATAAGACAGGAGATAAAGCGGGTGGCAAAGAAGGTGGGTCTGGGGGGCACATGTCCCCACCGTGGCCCCCATCTTCCCTCCTTCCAAGAGACCCATTTCTGTGGAAATGGGGGATTTGGAGAGGATAGGTGACTTTATCCGTGGCCTGGTGTCACCGGCCAGGCGGCCACTGAAATATGGCAGGGCTGTGCCTGGCGAACAAGGCTCCCTGGTCCATGCGGCACTGACACTGTCTCCTTCTGTGCTGTCCCCAGAGGTGCTGCTTCTGCCACCAGCCAGGCGCCTCAGTCACCTGCCGGGGCCGGACGCATCGTTCATCCGGCTGGAGCCGCAACCGCCGCTGCTCCCGCACCTTCCATTTCCCCTGTGGGACTGAGAGGGAGGGCATCTCCCAGTTCTTCGGGGAGTATAAGTGAGTGGAGCTGCCACTCACTGTGGCACTGCCTGTGCCTGTTCTTGTCAAGTTCAACAAAAGCCTTCTGATCTCTAACCCAACTTCATCTGTTTCAGTAATACCAGGAGATGGTATTTCATCTAATTTACATCCCATGAAATCCTAGTGACTTCAGTAAGTTTCACAGGATGCAAATCAATCCACAGTGTAGCTCACAAGTTTGTTTACCATCCTGCCTTCTCATGCTATTACACATCAGAGCTTTCTCAAAAGCTGCTTTGATACACTGTACATCTAAACCACTTTGCCTGCATTATCCTCGTTGTAAGAAAACAATAATTAAGAGCAGTTTGGTTTTTTTCAAGCAAACAGAAAACTTCAAGACTATAAAATTGAACCGAGAGCCTGATCAGGTTATATCTACCTATCTCACTTAGCTTCCTTCCAACAAAATCACCAATACGCAGTGGATGCTCCAAAAAGAGAAGCCTATTTCACAAACCAGTCCCAAAATATCATCTTGCAATGGCTGTGCTTTAAGCATTGATGTGAGTTAAGCGTGAGAGAGTGCTCAGAGTCAGAATGATATTCAGTGTATTAGTGATGTTTTCCCTGCACCCAGGCAGCAGTTCTCAGCTCATACACACTGGGAAGAATTTAGATCAGGAGTCTGTGAAGCCATGTCTATGCACAGTGGCAGCAGCCTGGGGCTGTATGGAGAAAGATACATTTTACAACATCCCTGTGAACAACATTTTCAATCAGACTGTAAGCACACATGGATAGGGACTGTATTTTTACTCTGATCCTAAGTGAAGGGTGAGGAACAACAGAGTTTTCGTTGTGCCTAGACTGGGTGTGTCGTGCAAATAACATTGATAAATGTTGTTCTAACACTCTTATGTTCTACACTAAACACATACCAATGAACCTCCTAACTGACTATTAATTTCACAACTGGCAGCTTATGTTCAGTCAATAAATAGCTTTATAATTCTAAATTCACACAGTAAAACTCTTAGTTCAACATAAATTGTTAAAAATTAAGTTGCAACTACAATTAGGCCAGTTAATCCGCAGGAAGTTCTCAAAGCTGGACATACCCTGATCTTGAGTAAGAGCTACCAGATGCTGTCACTGGCTACTACTGAGTGCTCATTATTTCTCAAAATACCTACCTGGGCTATTTGCAGAAGCTCCTGGAGATAGATCTTTCAGATGTATCCTGTGCCTTTTCTCACTTCCATCTTAGCTGCTTTACAATATAACCACAGTAGTATCTCCACAGGTGCTTTTTTCACAAAACGAAAAGGGTAAAATGTGGGGTGAGGGGCGGGGGGGGGGGAAGGGGAATGGGTAAATATTTATATACAAATATACAAAACCGATCTCGATGATCGCAGGGATATGGGAAACGCAGGGCCGCTCCAGGAGAAGTCCATGGCTCCTCACATCAACCTATGTAGTTGAATTCTGCCATACTCTTGCATGCAGAGCAGCAGTGGGTTTGCCATTCCCTTTGATCATGTCCTCACCATGGTTGAGCAGAGTAGACCACAGAGACCTTCGTGTTGGGTTCTGCCCAACCTGAACTGGTCTCCTAGGAGAGCCCCTTTTTCTAATGGCTGATACATGGTTCCAGTCAGGAGAGAAATAGATGTTTTTCTCCCTCTCCAGTCTGGATACCCCATCACCTAATGTCTTCCACTCCTCAACCGTTTTTTCCACAGCTGAGACACGGGCATTTAAGGGGTTACAGATACTGTCCACATACTGCCTCAGCTGGTTACCAAATTCATCCACAGTTGGTAGTGTTTCGCTGTCTCCTGCAAAAACCCTTCCTCCCAAAAGGGTGGAATGCGTACGAGGAGCACACTGTGTGAGCTTCTTTAACATAAACTTAGTACATGGCAGCTTCATCAGGGCTTTCGGGTGTGTCCCCATTACCAGAGATCACCTCCTGGACTGCCATCTCTCTCAGATAAGCAATCCCTCTATCTACAGTGTTCCACCTACTGGGTCTGCATTCAATGTCCTCCCTATGGGGATACGGGCTTTTAACAGCCGATAACAGGCGGTGCCAGAGATTATGAGTACTGTTTTTCCTTCCAATCATCTTATTGATGACTGAATCTCTGGCTATCGATCCCAACTGCCGAGCCTCCCTGCCCTTAAGGTCTACCCCATCAGCTCCCAAGTCATAACACCACAACAGCCATGAAATCAGTGACTCATCCTCCCTACGAGTATAATCCTATGTCCCTTAACTCTTAACAATTATTAAGATCTTAACAATTATTTCAGGGTCCGAGTCGCTATCACGTGTTGTTCCTGCCTCAGCCTGCCCCTGTCCGTGCCCATCGCCTGCCCCTCCCCCTGTATGCGAGTTCTCATCACTAACGTGCCGGTCGGACTTCTTTAGATGTTTCCTCCGAGTTGTTTACAGGGGCGACCAGGACCGGTTCGGGCGGGGGGGGGGGGGCGGTACCGCTCACTACCCGTGGTGCCGCCGGTACCAGAGCAGAGCCGGAGGCGGCGCTTTCCTGCGGTGCCGGCACAGGGCAGCTGCAGCTCGCACCGGCAGCGGGAGGGGCCGCGACGGCAGAGGCAGGGACCGCGGTGGCAACGGGAGAGACCGCGGCGGCAGGGGCAGGGACAGCGGCGGCAGGGGCAGGGACAGCGGCGGCAACGGAGAGACCGCGGCGGCAGGGGCAGGGACAGCGGTGGCAACGAGAGACCGCGGCGGCAGGGGCAGGGAAGCGGCGGCAACCGGAGAGACCGCGGCGGCAGGGCAGGGACAGCGGCGGCAACCGGAGAGACCGCGGCGGCAGGGGCAGGGACAGCGGTGGCAACGAGAGACCGCGGCGGCAGGGGCAGGGACAGCGGTGGCAACGAGAGACCGCGGCGGCAGGGGCAGGGACAGCGGCGGCAACCGGAGAGACCGCGGCGGCAGGGGCAGGGACAGCGGCGGCAACGGAGAGACCGCGGCGGCAGGGGCAGGGACAGCGGCGGCAACGGAGAGACCGCGGCGGCAGGGGCAGGGACAGCGGCGGCAACGAGAGACCGCGGCGGCAGGGGCAGGGACAGCGGCGGCAACCGGAGAGACCGCGGCGGCAGGGGCAGGGACAGCGGCGGCAACCGGAGAGACCGCGGCGGCAGGGGCCGCGGCGGCAGTGCGGGAAACCAGAGCCCCGCGGCCCCTGCCCCTTCCGCCGCGGCAGCCATTTTCCCGTACCAGTTTTTAACTACAGACCACCCCTGGTACACATTCAGGCACACCGATATTACCAAAAAGAAGTAACAGACATTCCCGAAGCCTCCAGACTCTGGCACGGTGAAATTGCCAGAGAAAGGAGTGGAGTAATTTTCCGTGATACGGCTAGATACGGCGGGTTTTGGGATAAAAAATCTGTTCAAGATATGTCAGAAGCTATAGACTGGGTGCAGATTTAATGAACAGCTACACAATTTATTGTAGGAGATAATAACCTATATGAAAGAACATTAATTTAGTATTAAACTGATATAACTTAACTTCCTGATGTTTATCACAGTATTTTTAGCCCAAGAAATACGTTTGGTTAGTGTTACGGTTTGGGAGACCCCGGCACTGTCTTGGACACCTATCGGAGAGAGAGGGGGTCCTTAGCACCCTGACAGACTGGCAGGGGTCAGTATTCCCGCCCACTTCCTGTCACAATCTATAAAAGCCAGCAGAACGGGAAGCCGCTCTCCTTCCTCCTACTCCTCTTCCCCC